>JBBPMO010000911.1:0-14757 GCA_038090315.1 Xanthoconium stramineum | reverse complement strand
CGAGTTGGTTCAGCTCTGGACTTAACGTTCATCCGAGAGAGGACGCTTCACCACTCATTATTTGTCTCATGGATACATTCGACATCGAAGGTCAAGTCAAGGCCGACGGAATACCGGCCGAAGCGGGCTATCTGTTACGATGCTCTGAATATCAAAGGTCCTCAAAAGGGATAAGCAGAAGTGATAATTTTCAAGCAACAGGATCAGGATCGTTGGACAAGTAACGTTGCAAAACAAAAATGTGACCCATGCTCTGCCACATCTGTGGTGAGGACAGGATGTCACCACTTACGGGATCGTCTTTCATTGAGGCGAACATAGCATCCAACGCTGTCAGATCAGTGATAACTGGGGGTGGCTGAAAGGATAGGTCAGACCTACAGGCGCCACGAACGTGTTCGAACCCGGAACCAACAGTGCAGTTTCCGTAGGATCTCACTTGCTGAGGCTTCAAAAGAAATCTACCGTCTCGGATAATGATGTCAATCAGCCTTGGGAAGGGAAGGTGGGTCACAACGTCGCGGCAGGTGAGAGATAGAGACGCACCTGGCTCGTCTACCTTGGTCGGCTGTGACAAGATATCGACAATCTCGTGCAGCATACGCTCATCTGTATTTCTGGTTTCGGTCATGATCAATGTGTTGTCCAAAATTGAGAGTTGGCGGGGATGATGGAGAACGAAAACTTACTGGCTTGGACTCAAATGACGCTTGAAGAGTCATCCTTCATCACGAGGACGGACCAAAAGGTCCGACCGATCTGCATACATCAACAAAGGGAATTTTAATGGGTCATGTGGGTACGGCTGTCCGGCCTTCCATAATGATGTGCCCCAAATGTAAACACATCATAGTAATCCGTCAACATGACCGGTCCACAGGGATAACAATTTTGGTACATACGAACTAACTCACACTGTTTCAGCTTGACAACTAGGACGTAGTGGGCAGAAAAATCTAGTGCTCGACATTGAGAAGCTGTTTTCACCGACGTGTCACCAACATCGTACTTTAAGTAGTGCCAGTGGATCGCCTCACAGTATCCCGGATTGGTTGATGTTGTCTATACCACGCGCCAAAAAATCACGCCCGAGAGCTCATGGAGGAAGCGTATACGATACTCGAATGCCTCCTTGCCGACGTCCTATGCGCGCGAAAAGTTCGCGGAGCGATGCGGTGGTGGTTGTGAAGGATAACCCTCGTCGTTGTACAGGTAGTGCATGTAAAATTTCTCCAACATGTTCTCTTAATCTTGCCTCTCACGTTGCAGTTGATAGTGTCTGCAAGCGGTTGGCTTCTACCCATCATTAGGTCAGAGGGGACAAGAGGACAGTACATCCAAACAAGACCATCAACGTGGTGTCGGAAAAGTTCAGAGCGCGACGCACCTTGACAGCCTGGGTCCTCAAAGCTTCACCTATGAATCCTACAAGGAGTCTCACGTCAGAACATCCAGCGTTTGGGCATTGGGCGTAGACCGGCAGCGATGCGTACGGGAATTGGAAGGGAAGTCGACGACGGACCTCAGATTACGAGAAGATACCTGTCGGTTGCGATCGTAATAAACACGTCAACGATGGGCTGGGTAGTGGTCTTTCGAAGAGGACAGTCAGTGAAAGAGACGAAAAGGACTTTATATTCAGACCTAGTTTTGCGGAGCGATGAGTGCCGGACTCGAACCGAGTCTGGATGTCATGCTGAGAGTGTCTTCGGGCGCGGTCCACCGGTCTCGACCAGTAAGGCTACCGCGCTTAGGCTGTGCATGACCGTTCTGACTCCACATGTTGCTCTGGCTTGTTTGGCTCCCACTCACCCCACTCATCGTACTTTCAACCCATCTCCCTCAGGCTGTGGCACTATGAACCCACAGAATCCATCGAAGAGCACCGTTAGGTATGTTTGATTATTGTCTTGATTTCGTAGAGTATGTTCAACGCTGATCTTAGGGCAAAAACTGTCGCTGTCAAACGTGGGTTTGCGACGAGACGTTCTCCTGTAGACAATTGACCTTTCTCTCCAGGTATCGAATCCCATACCACAGCGCCACGAAAAATGGGACCGGCAAAGCAATACTACGTCAAATTCTCCGTAGGCGATACCACGAAGTCGACGAAGAGCGCCAAGGAAGGAAAGGGTCGCACCTCTTGGGACGATACCCTCTATTTGTGAGCACACGTTCTCTGTGTTACGCCAGGACGTTCAATAATAATGGTGTCAGTGACGTGGACGATGATTCCGATCTCCTCATAAACGTTTACCAGAAGCACCGCATCGGAAAGGACACACTGATCATCGATAGTAGCATCGCTCAGGTATCGAGGAAATTGCAAGATGGAGGTACGAAAAGTCGCAGAAGACATGTTCTACTGATGCGATGTCACCCAAGTGCTCGACCACACTCTGCGCAATAACTCCGATCGTTTCGGAACCACCCTCAAGTTTACTTTGGTTGCTCAACCGCGCGACGACGTCAATGCAGAGGAACTTCAGGCTATAGATGCCGTCGCCACAACTAGCCAAGCGGTTGTCCCCCTTGGTGCCACCTCGACTGCCGTTGGGGCCCTGAATTCGGCCGTCGATACTAGCGAGAAGGTCATAACCGAGATACAGACGTTCGACAGCACGTGGGGCGTTCTGTTGAACAGACTGGAGACATTTAACAAGATTGTCGCGGATATCGCCCAGGTATTTGGTGCTCAGTGTCTCCACTTGTTCATGGTCTGAACGTTGCACAGATTCACCCATACACGTCGCTGGCCTGGTCTGTCATATCAGCTGCGACTCAGGTCAGTCGGTTGCTCGGTCCCCGAATTATCGCCGATCATGTTTCGTGCAGGTCCTCGTAAATCAGCAAGATCGTGACAATCGGATCATTCGTTTAGCGGGAACAATGCGCGACGTCTTTGCATTCGTTCATGACGCCGAACCTTTGAAGGCGATCAAGGCACACATCGACACCATCACTCTTCTCATCAAGCAGGTGACCGAGTGCGGATACTTCATCACCGAGTACGCCAAGAGAAAGAACTTCTGTCAGTCACCACTACCCTTTTAGTGACCACAGCTGATTCCTCTCTAGGGATTCGGACAGCAGAATATCTCATTTCTGACATCGACACAACAATTGCCAATTACGAGAACAAGCTCCGAGAAATCAAAACCGCATTCCTGGAGGGAGTTGCAGTACAGACAGAGATCACCGTCGTGCGGATGATGAACGTTGTTCAACACGCCGGTAGGTTCCAAGCTCTGAATCTTCAGTCGGATGTTCATGGTCCTGGGATATAGCGGAAGCAATTGTTCTGGATGACATGCCGTACGCGGGCGGTGCCAGGTTCGAACTAGAGAAAGGATGTCTGCTAGGGACGCGCGAATTCTTGCTCGCCGAGATCTGTGACACCCTCAACAATCCCGACGACAACGCCCCACGTGTATGCTTTCTGACTGGGGTCGCTGGATCGGGCAAGTCTGCAGTTGCTCATTCGATCGCTCGACTATACGACGAGCAAGAGCGGCTTGGCTCGTCGTATTGCTTCTCCAGTACCGACGTCGCCAATCGTAACCCCAAAAACCTATTCAGTACTATCGCGCGTGACCTCTCCGACCATGATCCCCAGTACAAGTCTGCGCTCTGGCGGATCGTGAAGGACAAGCGAGCACTTCGGACATCACAATCACCCTTGGAGCAAGTCGAGAAGCTCGTCATCGCACCCAGAAGGGACCTCGATGCCGTCGGACCTTTAATCATCGTGATTGATGCGCTCGACGAATGTGGCGATCGGGCCAGTCGCCGACTCCTTCTACGTGCCATCTCCGACAAGATCGCCAATGATTCCCTTCCAGCTAACCTTCGCTTCCTCATCACAGCTCGTCCAGAAGATGATATCCTCGCCACACTTCCGCCTGGTCCTCATGTTGTCTGGAAACAAATGAGCGACATTCCCCAGGAGACTGTTGATGAAGATATCGGCAAGTTCGTCCGTCACTCGCTTCACCAATATGCAGAACTCGAATCTTCTTGGCCGGACGGGGAGTGGTGTCGACTGCTTGTCCATCACTCTCAACAGCTCTTCCAGTGGGCATCCACTGCATGTAATTTCATCGAAGGGGAAGGAGCTATCGGACTCAACCCACGCAAGCGGCTAAACAAACTCTTGGAAGCCGCCAACGCTGGCGGTGGCCACTCGTTGGACGTATTGTACAAGACGGTCTTAAGCCAGCTATTTGTCTTAGATGATACTCAATCGGAGTTCCGAACAGTGATGGCTACTATCCTTGCTCTCCATGAGCCATTGTCTCTTACTTCCCTTTCTACACTCCTTGGGGGAGACGTTGATATTCGCGCGATAATCAAGCCTATGGGATCATTGCTGGACGGAGTACTTGATGAAGAGAAGCCGATCCGACCCCTCCACACCTCTTTCCGTGACTTTTTGTTGGACGAAGCACGCAGTTCAATCTTTCATGTTCAAATCCTACCCCAGCATTCTCTCCACCTTGGACGAGCACTTCTTGTGCGTATGCAAAGCAGTCTTAAGTTCAATATCTGTGACCTCAAAGACTCCCGGATCCGAAACACCGCCATTCCTGATTTACCAACCCGAGTTAACAAGGCCATTCCACCCCATCTGTCATACTCATGTCGATATTGGATGTACCACCTGCAACACACTGACTGTACCCCTGACTTGTTGAGTGAGGTTACCCTCTTCTTCAAGACATTCTTCCCCTACTGGCTTGAAGCCATCAGCCTCCTCTCCCTTTCCTCTCCACTATCCCTCATCCTATCTGCCCTAGAGACCTGCACCATCCTGGAAAAGTGGGCCAAGGTGAGGTTACATCTGGTAGGAGGTGCTGAGTGCTAAAGAACATGTCAATTAGAACCAAGAGATTGTCACTCTAGCTTCAGAAGCCTCCAGATTCATTCAAGTGTTTAGCCCTGTCCTCAGAGAATCCACACCCCACCTCTATCTCTCTGCCATGCCCCAGACCCCATCCAGCTCTCCACTCTGTAAACTCTGGCTTGACCACCTGCAAAAGCATGCCTCTGCTGCTTCAGATTATCCAGCCAGTTGGCCAGCAGAAGTTCATGCCTTGCAAGGTCATACAAAGAGAGTCCAGTCTGTTGCATATTCACCTGATGGGATCCACCTTGCCTCTGGATCTTTTGACAATACCATTAGGGTGTGGAATGCAACCACTGGCCAGCTTGTAGTTGGTCCTTTCCAGGGGCACACTGATAAAGTCATCTCTGTTGCCTACTCTCCTGATGGCAAACACATTGCCTCTGGCTCTTCTGACAAGACCATCAGAGTTTGGAATTCAGCCACTGCTCAGTGTGTGTCAGGTCCACTTGAGGGCCACACTGTTAATGTTTTGTCTGTGGCCTATTCTCCTAATGGCATCCATGTTGTCTCTGGGTCTGGTGATGAGACCATTAGAGTGTGGAATACAGCCACCAGTCAGTGTGTGGCTGGTCCTTTTGAGGGTCACACAGATAGTGTCCTCTCTGTTGCCTACTCTCCTGATGGAACCCATATTGTCTCTGGCTCTTTGGACAATACAGTTAGGATTTGGGATGGAAGCACTGGTCAATGTGTGGCAGGCCCTTTCAAGGGTCACAAATATCCAGTGCAGTCTGTGGCCTATTTGTCCAATGGCACCCATATTGTCTCTGGCTCTAGGGACAGCACCATTAGGATTTGGGATATATCTGCTGGCCAGTGTGTAGTGGACCCATTGCAAGGGCATACAGATGAAGTCTTCTCTGTTGCCTGTTCCCCTGATGGCAGACATATTGTCTCAGGTTCTTTTGACTACACCATCAGAGTCTGGAATGCAAGCACTGGTCAATGTGTGGCAGGTCCATTCCAGGGGCACACAAATGCTGTCAACTCTGTTGCCTACTCACCAGATGGCACCCACATCATCTCTGGCTCTGCAGACAAAACCATCAGGGTTTGGAAAGCAACCATCAGTTCATTTGTGGCAGAT
Source organism: Xanthoconium stramineum (assembly GCA_038090315.1). Classification (NCBI taxonomy): domain Eukaryota; kingdom Fungi; phylum Basidiomycota; class Agaricomycetes; order Boletales; family Boletaceae; genus Xanthoconium; species Xanthoconium stramineum. The sequence goes on along the minus strand of JBBPMO010000911.1, from coordinate 8,764 downwards.
CCACCTCAAGGACACAAAGCATCCATTCTTTCAATTGCCTATTCACCTGATGGATCCCATATTGTCTCTGGCTCTTGGGACAAAACCATTAGAGTTTGGAGTGCTGTCACTGGCCAGTGTGTGGCAGGTCCATTTGAAGGGCACACAAATGTTGTCTGGTCTGTTGCCTACTCTCCTGATGGAGCAAATGTCATCTCTGGTTCTGAGGACAAGACAATCAGAATGTGGAATGTAGCTGCTGGCCAATGTGTGGCAGGTCCTTTGCAGGGGCACACAGATGCAGCCAACTCTGTTGCCTATTCTCCTGATGGCAAATATGTTGTGTCTGGCTCTGATAATGGCATCATCCAAGTCTGGAATGCAACCACTTGTCAATCTGTGGCAGGTGCATTTGAGGGCCATACAGCTGCAGTCTTATCTGTTGCCCATTCACATGATGGAGTTCATATTGCCTCTGGTTCTCAGGACAACTCTATTAGGATTTGGGATGTAACCTCTGGTCAGTGTGTGGCAGGTCCATTTGAGGGGCACACAGATGCAGTCTGCTCTGTTGCCTACTCACCTGATGGTTCTCATATTGTCTCTGGTTCAGATGACAAAACCATTTGGGTTTGGGATGTAAGCACTGGCCAGTGTATTGTAGGTCCATTTGAGGGACATATGGATGGAGTTACCTCTGTTTACTATTCACCTGATGGTGACCATATTGTTTCTGGCTCAAAGGACAAAACCATCAGGGTTTGGAATGCAACTACTGGCCAATGTGTTGCAGGTCTACTTCAGGGACATACAGATTATGTCCACTCTGTTGCCTACTCTCCAGATGGCCATCACATTGCTACTGGATCTTTTGACTGTTCCATCAAAGTGTGGAAGGTTCAAGATCTTGCTTCCTTTGGTGACTTTTATGAGAAAGATGGCTGGATTAGCTCTTCAAATGTTGGTTGCTTTGGCTGGCTTGCTCCTTGGAACAGACATGCTTTTCAACTTCCTGTCCATTCCTTGGTGATATCTTCTCATCCTACCTATAAAGTTGACTTCTGTGATAGCCCATTCTTAGGGGAGACTTGGACCTCTTGTTGGCATTAATCCTTTAGTTTGCTGTTCTGAATGTGATTCCTCATCTTGTTTTCCATACTGTCATTTCTACATGATTGAATTGATATATGGATACATGGAAAAGTGGTGGCCTTATGAATATAGATATGCATTTCCCAGAAACCATTTGATCCAACTGATTCAATGTGCCAATGAGGGTCACCACGCAATAGATAGAAAACAGAGGGTGGTAACGGAAGCGGGGGAAGGGGAATCGATAGCGCCTTGACTGCATCACCCGTCGCACCACGTGAGCATACGCACGAAAAAACAACCACAGAATACGCACCATGAAACAAAACTGGTCGTCCGTCCTCCGTATACGTCCCTGTCGGCGGTGCCCTGTTGGCACCGCAGGCGACGGTTGACCGCCCCTTCCCCATTGCTGGACTCGTTGATCGGTAATACGTCGCTGCTGGGTTCACGTTCCCCAGGAAACCCCGTTGTTGCGGTTGTACCTGGTGCCGCAGCACACCCGCGCCCGCACTCGCGCCGACGCCGACGCTCGGCGCAAGGTCTCCATGCTCTGGTTCCCCTAGCGGACTGCAGTGTATGTTACCGCCCGTCATACGCAGGGTGCTGAGGTGGACGGCCATAATTGTATGGCTGAACTTATCCGCCGCCGCCGTACGCGCCCTGCGGGACAATCACATAATCGTCTGCTGGAGAGGAAGAGGTTTGCTGGGGGTGCGTCAGTGTCCAGCTCAAGTGGTAGTATTCGGGATAGGCCTGCGAGGGCTGCGGCACCTGAGGAGGCAGTCCAGGCTTCTGGCATGCACTGGCACCGGTCTGGTTGGACCATTATGTCGCGCACCACATGTCTGTCTGTCTGGACTGATTGCGATACTAACTGGATTGGTCGGTGTCATTGGTTGACGCGAAATAGACACGCCGTGGATGAGCGTTGCCAGGCGGTGTGCTTGTGGCGGGAGGAGCACCTCTGTTGTGAGACAGAATGGTGTCGGGCTGGGGCCTCTTGCAGGCGATTCGGGACTGCGTGCCAACGTCTGGATACCTGCCTCGGCTCGTCGAACGAGAGGCACCCTGATCGGGATTCTGGTTGGCGATCAGCGGAGGTGGGCCGACATACGAGTTGGATCTATTGCGAGGTTCACCCAGGAAGGGATGCTGATACCCGCCCACGATTTGCTCCACGGCCGTATTCGACATCGAAGGTAGTACCGAGGGAGGGGGCAGTGCTGCTAACACAGCCTTGGGCGGGTTAGGTGAGGCAGAGCATGATGGATCCTGCGCGAGCGTGTACAACTCAACGACCAGCTCAGCAAAGTTACGGAGATCACATGGTGCAGGGCTGGCGCTTGTCGTTGATGCCCTTGTGGGACTCGACAGACGATGGCGGGGAATCCCGATGATCGCAGACCCACTGGCAGCAGTGGCCGTACTCGGCTCTGCCATCTGCTTGACCAACGGATCCTGTTTGCCTACCGGAGGCGATGTTTGCGATTGGCTGGCCTTTGGGTCAACGTCCCACGTGCGATCACCAACAGTTACCGGAACGATGTTCCGGCGTCTCTGAGGTCGAAGGTTGAGGGTAGGGGGTACGTATCCATTGACGCCATTCGTCTGCGACCGAGGGCTTGTCGTAGACTTTTTGGCCGCACTTCTTGACAAGGCAGCGGCGTCGACAGCCGTGTTGCGAGGTGCAACACCACTGCTGCCGACCCCTACACCATCATGGTTCGTGTCGTCGTAGGCTTCGTCGTCCTGTGTGAGCGTCGCGGCATGTCCGGGTCTCTGCGTGGCGCGGATGAAACTGGAGGGTCGGGTGACGATCCGGCCAGATGACACCAGTGGTGCGTGAATGTTCGCATAGTTGATGAACATGGGGGGCTCAGGGATCGCATTTTCTGTCCCATAATCCCGCACTTTCCATACCCTTTTCAGGCCCCAAAGCGAGACGCATTTTCTCGCATGACTTGCGGTAAAATGAGTAAACCCACCCGAGAGATGACGCAAGCAAACACGCACCTCGTTGTCCAACACACACCGTCGACACGGCGTTGGCATACGCCCGCATATAAACTTGGCCCTCTCCTCCTCGAGATCCTGACGCGCATCACAAAACGCCTTCGATCCTGCTCCCATTTGAGCATCGTGTCCTGTAACGCCCTTGTCGATTGGGCATAATCGCTTTCGCCGACCTGGACCGTCTGTTGCGCCCCCTCTAGCTTGAGATTAATCTTTTCTCGACCCTTGCCCTGCACGAGCGTCGACCGCGCCGTGTACGAGTTAATGCGTAGATAGTCCGACTCGTGCTTTTCGTGCGCTTTGCTGGCTTGTTGCTCCTCGGTCTGTTTGGCCTTGAACTCTCCCTTGATCGGCCAGGTCGGCCCGAATTCGTTGTGCGAGTTGGGAATGGAATCCTGCTTGTTCGTCGGTCTCGAGCCGAAGGGTGTCGATCGAGTTACGCAGCTCCCTATCGAGGTTGATCAGAAGGCGAGGGGAGGATGAACCGAACGCACGTACTCGATCCCGTCCTTTCTGATGGCCAACTTGGCTAGTTTTGCGAGCCATTTGGTATATTCGTCCTTGATCGACAACCTGACGGCAGACGTGAGCGAACGGGCCGGTACTACTGGGGACGACGGTGTGCATAGAAGAGAGAGCGACGTACCATGCAACCCAAAAAATTCATAGTTCCTCCATAGTGCGAGCTGCGCAGCGTATGCGTGCAAAGAGGACATCAACGCCGCCATTTCCATGCCCAAAAAGGAGCTGCAAGAGTCCAAGTCGCGGGCATCATTACGGCATCATCTGGAATAAGGTCTCTACCGACTTCATCCGCCACCACTGCCACGATGACCTCATGGCCACAAGCGACCCAAAAACCGCCGTGCTGTACAAGGTTCCGCGCGGGGTGCCAGTGTAACCCCAAATCAGGCGTCCAATCTCTTGCCGTCTCCGCCATCACAGGTACGTCCTGTACGCTCGCGTCGAGTTAGTCCTCATCCCTCCAAGGCGACGTGCGCTTGCCAAGCAGGTCCTCGAGCCGATGAGATGTACCATCGTACAAATCGCGACAGAGATGGCCGTCACGGGGGCCTCATTCAGCACGCCCCAAGTCCATGTGTGAGGTCGACATGGAAACCATGACCGACGCATACTTGACGGCTACTACGGTTGTCGGTGCTGTCGCAATGGACGGTGGCCTTGGCAGGAAAGGCGACGCGGGCAAGAATGTCTCGCCGATTCATGGAATTGCGAACCAGCACGTCAGAGAGTGAAACTGCATCAAGGCGGTGAGGGACTGATTAGGTACGCTACGTGATTGTGGGCACGGATATCATTTACTGATGCGGACACAACTAAGTCTGGGGTCGGGATGGACGAGTTTCAGGACGAGGTCATCGCTTATCGGGGGCCGCTCGCCAGTCTCAAGTGTGGTGCCTTCGGTATCCAAGTCCAGGATGTCCACATACCCCACGCACACCTGTCACCTGCAAGTGCTGCGACGCCTGCCACTCGAAGCGCTCATGCCGTCGACGACATTCGTGCATAGTTACTCCTGCTCCATCACTCTCCGTCCCCGCTGACCACCTGCCCATAGCGACCATTGACATGGTTGGACTACGCCATCTCCTAGTCCAAATTGGGTGCTGGAACCAATCTTGTGCGCTCTGCTGCGAGCTCGTACGGTCCATCTTACAAGATGGACAAATCAGCCGAGAGGACGAAGAGAGACACGCGTGTAGGCATTCCCAAGCAAACTTGTCCAGTTCTGCCGGGCTGACGGTGCCCAAGGCAAAGAATGTTTCCCTCGAGCATCGAGACCTCCAGGTTAACACAAGAGGAGAGAAAAGCCTCCAACCGATCAACAAACAACAGTCAGCTTAACGTCTCTCCTCTCACTGTGAAATCTCTGCGCTGAATTCTGAATTGCACTTCCATCCTCATTTAGTGCGACCGTTCAAGTTCAGACCCCATGTCGGTTAGATCGAGCGGAGATCACGGTGTGGTACGCATTGTGTCAGAGATGCGCAAGAAAGCTGGCGTATGTTTTCGTATCCATGTTGAGGCTGAGTGTCAGGACTCTAGAACGGTGAGGACATGAGTGGGACAATGCTAAATAGAGAAGTTGCTTGTTCATGCTCTTCTTTCACTGCGCGATTTTGAAGTTCAGTTCCTTATGCTATTTCCGTTCCTCTTCTGCGCGATCATGTTCGAGCACCGCGTGGGATGTATTGAACAAGACTGAGGTATGGGACTCGCTATCTCCAAGATGTGCAAGAGGACGAGTACAAGAATGGGGCCCTGCACTTTCGTCCAAATAAGCGCGCCAAACGTGGCAGTCAGTCCGGAGAATGGGCTATGGGAATCGGTATATGAGCACGGTTTGCCGAGGCTTTCGACCGAATAGATTCTATCAACAAGATCTACTTGTTCACTCTCCCAGTTTCAGCTCGACTTGTCCGCATCAACTCGCAGGCCGGGTTCTTGGTTCTTCCTTTGCTGGTGCAGTTCCAGCGGATATCGCCACGGCGGACTTGTCATGGATAGTCGGCACAAAAATGCCATCTTCTTTGTGTGGCCGCTAGTTGTTGTTTGAGTCTTGTCTCACACCGGGGATATGAAGATGTTGGGGACGTTACAACCATATTCATGAGAATAAGATCTGTATTTGGACCTGTAAAAGCTCACAAAACGATTAGGGAAATAATATATGTAACGTTGCCTAAAGCGTGAGTACGGGATGGGAGTCCTGCTCGAGCAATTCAGTGAGTGCGCAGTCCCTGAGATCTGAGAGTTCATGCAGGTAGCACATACAATATCCGAATACCTCCTTGCCGACGTCCTATGCGTGCGAAAAGTTCGCGGAGCGATGCGGTGGTGGTTGTGAAGAATAGTCCTCGTCATTGTATACGTAGTGCATATAAACATTATCCGACACGATCTTGCTTTTCACGTCGCGGTTGATAGTGTCTGCAAGCGGTTGGTTGCTACCCATCTCTAGGTCCGAGGGGACAAGAGGGCAGTACAGCCAAACAAGACCATCAACGTGGTGTCGGAAAAGTTCAGAGAGCTACGTACCTTGACGGCCGTCGCCTTGACCTATAAATCCTGCAAAGAGTCTCATGTCAGACCATCCAGCGTTTGGGGAGTGGGCGTAGACTAGCAGCGATGACGGGAATTGGAAGAGAAATCGATGACGGACCTTGGATTACAGGAGGATACCTGTCGGTTGCGATCGTAATGGGTACGTCAACGGCAGGCTGGGTAATTGGTCTTTCGAAGAGTCAGTGGACTGTATATTTATACCTGATTTTGAGGAGAGATGAGTGCCAGGCTAGAGCCAAGTCCTCGGGCGCGGTCCACTGACACGGCGTAATGGTCTCGACCGGCAAAGCTACCGCGTTAGGCTGTGCGGGGCCATTCTGACTCCGCATGCTCTCACACGTTGTTCGGTTCCCACTCAACCAACTCATCGTACTTTCAACCCATCCCCTGCAGGCTGTGGCACTATGAACCCACAGAATACATCGAAGAGCACCGTTAGGTATGTTTGGTTATCGTCTTGATTTCGTAGAGTATGCTCAACGTGGGTCTTAGGGCAAAAGCTATCACCGTCAAACGTGGGTTTGCGACGATACGTTCTCCTGTAGACAATTGACCTTTCTCTCCAGAAATCGAACTCTATACCACAGCACTACGCAAAATCGGACTGGCAAAGCGATACTACGTCACATTTTCCGTAGGCGATACCACGAAGTCGACGAAGAGCGCCAAGGAAGGAAAGGATCGCACCTCTTGGGACAATACCCTCTATTTGTGAGTACACGTCTTCTGTGTTATGCCAGGACATTCAAGAATAATGGTGTCAGTGACGTGGACGATAATTCCGATCTCGTCGTAAAAGTCTACCAGAAGCACCGCATCGGAATGGACAAACTGGTCATCGATGGTAGGATCGCTCAGGTATCGGGAAAATTGCAAGATGGAGGTAGGGAAAGTCACACAAGACATGTTCTACTGATGCGATGTCACCCAAGTGCTCGAACACACTCTGCGCAACGATCACTCCGACCGTTTCGAAGTCACCCTCAAGTTCACTTTGGTCGCCCCGCCGCGCGAAGACGTCAATGCAGAGGAACTTCAGGCTATAGATGCCGTCGCTACAGCTAGCCAAGCAGTTGTCCCCCTTGGCGCCACCTCGACTGCCATTAGGGTCCTGAATTTGCCCGCTGATATTAGCCAAAATGTCATAACCAAGATACAGACGTTCGACAGCACATGGGGCGTTCTGTTGAAGAGAATGGAGCTATTTAACAAGATTGTCGCCGATATCGCCCAGGTATTTCATGCTCAGTGTCTCGACCTCTTCATGGTTTAAATGTTGCACAGATTCACCCATATACGTCACTGGCCTGGTCTGTCATATCAGCTGCGACTCAGGTCAGTCGGCTGCTCTGTCCTCGGATTATCACTGATGGTTGATCATGTTTCGTGCAGGTCCTCGTAAATCAGCAAGATCGCAACAATCGGATCATTCGTTTAGCAGGAACAATGTGCGACATCTTTGCGTTCGTTCACGACGCCAAACCTTTGAAGGCAATTGTGGCGCACATCGACACCATCACTCTTCTGATCAAGCAGGTGACCGAGTGCGGATACTTCATCACCGAGTATGCCAAGCAAAAGAACCTCTGTCAGTCACCACTACCCCTTTCGCGACCACGACTGATTCCTCTTCAGGGATTCGGACAGCAAAGTACCTTATTTCTGACATCGACACAACAATCACCAATTACGAGAGCAAACTCCGAGAACTCAAGACCGCATTCCTGGAGGGAGTTGCAGTACAGACAGAGATCACCATTGTTCGGGTGATGAACGTTGTTCAACATACTGGTAGGTTCCAGGCCTTGAAACTTCGGTCAGATGTTCATGGTCCTGGAATACAGCGGAAGCAATTGTCCTTGATGACATGCCGTACGCGGGTGGTGCCAGGTTCGAGCTAGAGAAAGGATGTCTACCGGGGACGCGCGAGTCCTTGCTCGCTGAGATCTGCGACACCCTCAACAATCCTGAGGACAACGCACCACGTGTATGCTTTCTGACTGGCATCGCTGGATCGGGCAAGTCTGCAGTTGCTCATTTGATCGCTCGACTATATGACGAGCAAGGGTGGCTGGGCTCATCGTACTGCTTCTCCAGTGCCGACGTCGGCAATCGTAACCCCAAAAACCTATTCAGTACTATCGCACGTGGCCTCTCCGACCATGATCCCCAGTACAAGTCTGCGCTCTGGCGGATCGTGAAGGACAACCGAGAACTTCAGACATCACAATCACACTTGGAGCAAGTCGAGAAGCTCATCATCGCACCCAGAAAGGACCTCGATGCTGTCGGACCATTAGTGATTGTGATTGATGCGCTCGACGAAAGTGGTGATCGGGCCGGTCGCCGATTGCTTCTACGTGCTATCTCCGATAAGATCGCCAATGATTCCCTTCCAGCTAACCTTCGCTTCCTCATCACTGCTCGTCCAGAAGACGATATCCTTGCTGCACTTCCGCCTGGTCCTCATGTTGTCTGGAAACAAATGAGCGACATTCCCCAGGAGACTGTTGATGAAGATATCGGGAAGTTCGTCCATGACTCCCTTCACAAATATGCGGAACTCGAATCTTCTTGGCTGGACGGGGAG
>JBBPMO010000910.1:0-14774 GCA_038090315.1 Xanthoconium stramineum | reverse complement strand
TTGTCTTGGAGCTCATGTGTGCTATGTCATGTCCATCCATCACTCCCACATTTGATGGCATTCTCCAGAACCAACCTGAAAATGGTCCAGAATATACCATTGAAAAAGAAACACAAGCAAGAGTCATTATAGACACAGTAAGGGTCAGGTTGTTATCATTAGAAACTTGCCATGATTAACAGTACTCTCTAGAATCAACCTGATAGTGACTTATATCACATCAGTAATGATGAAATATACATTGAAGCAGTAAGCATTTTGCCATCATCTCAAGTACATGTGCCTATGGCAATCACAGGTTTTTGATCCAAAAGATGGCTTGATGCACCACCCTTTCTTGGATGCAATCAACATTGTCCTTGATCCTGATATACATGCCCTATGTTATAACATTTGTCTGGTGGCCTTGCTGCCATCCCAGGTGCAAAACCACTTGTGCAACAAACATCATGGTATGAAGTTCAATGTTGATTGCTTTCAAAAACTGGTTAAGGCAATGGAGATTCCTGATGTTCTACCTTTGTGTCCAGTCACTGATGAGGGTATCCCACCATTCAAGGGTTTAAAGATCCTTGATGGCTTTGCATGTGGATCATGTCCCCTTGTTTTGGGCACAACAAAAAACATGTATACACACCAACTGACAGTACATCCTGAGGTTGAAAACCCTCTTTGGTCACCTTGCAAGATGCAACAGTTCAACACAGGCAGTTTCTCTCATGCAATTTGGTGTGTCTGCAATTCCACAACAGTGATGCTGTCTCAGTTCTCCCCTCAAAACACTCCAGACAATGTCATTATCAGGGATTTGCATAGGCAAACCAACCTTACCACAGCCAGTCATGGCATATCTCAGGACAAATGTATCAACTCTCCCTGGCTATGCTTCACCAAGTGGCATGAACATGTGGCTGGGTATGATTCAAAAACATTGATAAAATTGGTGGAGATTCCAGACAAACATGATATGAACCCTTGGGTGCCTGGGATCAGGAATGCAGTTGAGACATGCTTCAATGAAGCACTAGCCTTGTTGCTGGTCACAGGAGAGTTAATATTGCAAAGGTTGAATTTGCCAGATCCACAATCAGAGTAAGCACCTTCTTCATCAACATACTTTCTCATTAAATTACAGAATTCTTTCAAGCAGGATAAACAATACTCCATTACAGCATTACCAGGATCCAAAGTCTATGCTCAAGTATATTCAATCTGTCATCTCTCTTCTGTGTCTCTTGCTACACTAATCATCACAGGAAAACTACAAGATTCCCTTGCCTGGTGCAGTGACAGAAAAGCTTGCAACATTGCAGACTGCACTGGAGAACTGCATTGGTATCTTAGGAAAGCTCAACAACATTCTCTGTACTCTTTGGTTGACAAGGTGGAAGAAAACCACTGAAAATCACATTCCCTGTCTGACAAAATGCCTTCTTGTTCTCATTACACTTCACAAAGATGGCAGACATCAAAAATTCAAAGATGTCACTGATTATCTCACCAAATTGCAATACTGCATTCACATGACCTGCCTGATGGAAATACAGTGCCTGGCCACTGTCCATTTGCATGAGGATAAATCCCAAGCCTGTGAAAGCCTTCTTCCATGGTTCATAGAGAAGACCAACTCCTCTTTTAGCTGCATACATGCTTTATAGCACTATGCATGTTTTATTGCATTTCTAACCATGGAACTGCCTTGCATCTGGTGGCTGGATCATAAGAAATGGAAGGAACTCTTATATAAGGGAGACAGAACTCATCTTGACCAACTAAGGGCCATGTTTGCTGAAAGTGGACAAACCATCATCAAGTTGTGGGAAGAGAAAGTCCTGAAAGGCATCAAGATGTGTGTTTCATATGATCACCTTGCAGACTATGGAAAACAATGAAGCCAGTTATTCCTTCCTCACAAGTCCCTGCAACACCTGCTTCAGCAACCACAATGATTTAGCCAATGCCTTCATGGCCAATCCAACCAGCAGGGACTTCTTTGGTCATTTTAAAGGCAGAATCATGACATGGAACAAAGGAGCACTGCTGAGATGGCTTTGAGATTATGTGGAATTCCAAGCTCACCTGCTCATGCATTGTAAAATGCTCAGTGGAGCACCAGGTCATGGAACAGAGCTTACACCCATGCTGTACTGCAATACCAGGCACAGATCACATCAGAACCTCATCATCATGAAAAGGCATGTTGCCATTATTCATTGGTATAACAAGATGGACTCCTTGATTGGTTATAACAAGCTTATTCCCCATGCCCTTGATGGCATTACCAGTGACCCGATCATCCAGTTTCTTGCACTTGCCCAACCATTTGCTGAACTTGCTGCCCATTTGTGCTATCCAACACAATGGAATGTCCTCTTCCTCTATCAAACTCTCATATTTGTCAATGTCAACAGGCTGTTCAATACCAATGATCTTAGCAACATCATTGGTCACACAAGCCTTTCCCACATTGGTTGCAAGCTGACTATGAATCCATGGTGCCATATTAGCATCACATTCAAATGCAAGCTGGCCAATTACATGGAAAAACTTCTTAATATTGATGAAAATGGTACAGCAGATGTCCTTTAGTCAGGCCATTTGCAAGTGACAGAAAATTGAATCTATTGTCTCAGTTCTGAAGCCCTTGCAGGTGCTGCAGAAGATCTGTGCTTTCCCATTTCCTGCATGCTAGCACAAGTTTGCCATACAAACATGCTGATTCAGCACAATTCCACCATTTAGTGAAGTCTGGTTAGTTGGGCTTAGATGCACAAAAGGATGTGCTTGGTCATCTCCAATTGGAGAGACTTGTACTCTCAGAAGAGAAGATTGCCAATTGTGTCTTTGAGAAGATAGAAGAAAAGCTATCCAGCAACATGGAAAGTTGAATAATCAACAAGGTTGTCACTGCTGTATGTTCTCTCATCCAATTTGCAATCAAAGAGGCCATGTCCAGCAATTTGGCTCCAGAAAATGGACCAACAAACCTTGAGGATCTTGAAATGAAAGATTTGTATAACAACTCTACTGCCACTATCATACAACAGGTATCCTGTGAGCAAGCATACCAGCTGGAGTATTTACCAAACTAACTTCTGATTCTAGGCATTATGGAAGCAGAGAACAGGGAATTGGCACCAATGAAAGCTTGTATGTCAAGCAACATACATCCACCAGTACAACTCTAACTAGCAATGAAATAATCCACACAGATGCTTCAATTGTTGACACAGACACTTTGGATTAGTCTGTGATCTTTTGTGAAATAGTCAGAGTGCTAATCCAATCTCTAGTGGTTTGAAGGAATGTTTCTGTGGCTTCTCCAACTATGCACCAAGTCTTCCAGAGGGTGGATCTTGAGATGGATTGTCTTGCAGCCCTGCAGCAATCCCTAAACAAGTCAGATGCAACTTGGATGTCAATAGCACAGAAGGACACAGTTCTTGCCATGATAAAATGCAAGACTGACATGATGGCAATGCTCAAGACCAGTGGTGGAAAATCCATGCTTGCCATATCCCTGCCCTCATGTCAACTAATACAGGGACTGTTGTGGTGATACCATTGAAGTCTCTTGTCACAGAGTGGAGGTGGAAGCTTGACAGTATGGAAATTGTCTATCAAGAATACCAAGGAGTGCAGCTTGATTTGGGAACTAATCTGGTTCTGGTTCTTGCTGACAGGGCAATGCTTGGTGGATGGCATCAGAGCATTACAGAGATGAATGAGATGATGTCTATTACTCAGATGGTATTTGATGAAGCACATCTAGCATTTCTGTTGGACAACTTCCACAACTCACTTGTGCATGTCAAAGAACTATGACAGTTTAGCATGCAGCTTGTTCTTCTCAGTGGAACAGTACCTTCCACAAGCATTCCTTCCCTGAAAACATCTTTTGAGCTATTGGAAAATGCTGTGGAGATTCAAGAAAGCAGCAATAGACCAGAACTGGAATACATTCTTGAACAACCTCTGAATTCTCGAGCAATCCAAAACAAAATCAGGGATGTTGTGTCAGAAGAGCAAAAGGAGTGGATGGGAAAAGATTGAGGGCTTATATTCATGACATATACTGATGATGGAGAAGCCCTGGCTCATGCAGTGCATTTCTGCATGTCATAACTATATGTTTGTGCTAATTGTGTGGATGGACAGGCTGGCCATTCTATACTGGCTCAAAGATGCTCATCAATGAGATGTGACTCTCAATGTATAATTGATGGAGAAAAGGCATCACACCAGTCATGATCTGCATGAGCACATTCAGTACTGGGAATGACTATGCTCATGTTCAACTCACAATCCACTTGAAGATGGTCCTGGAGATGAGTGAACTCATCCAGGTACAAGGATATAGTGGATGAGATGGGAAACCTGCATGATGCTTTATCATTCCTGCATTGAACCCACAGCTCCCAAAAATTTCCAAAGAGGCAGAGGATCACCAAGGTCAATGATATGCCTATGACTACATTTACAGGGTCAGAACAAAGCAATGCCTATGGTATGGAATGACACTATACATTGATGGGAAGAGATTGGAATCAAGGATGACCTGGCCAGTGTACCATACTCTGTCTGCAAAGCAGAGTCAGAATTCAAGGCAAGGAAGCTGCACATGTGGAATATGTCAATGCCAATTTTGCATACTACATTAGAAGCAGAGGTAGGGCTGACAAACCATCACAGGTTGGCATCTGTTTCAAAGCATGAATTAAAGGACCCATTCACAAATGCAACTCACATATTGAAGAAGAGGCAGATGGATTGACTGGCTGAAACAATGGACAAAGTAAATCAGATGAGATATGCATTAGACAGGGTGAAGGATTATGGGTGTGTGTCATATCCCATATGATTGACCAAGTCAACTCCGGCGGTACAGTCCACTTCCAACCCCTAGAGAAACCAACTCCAGCGTGTTCTCATCCAGGACTTACTTCCAGACCTCCAGACATTTACTAGGGTCTCCTCTCATCATCCTTCATTTTAGTTACCTCCTTTTGTACTAAGGTTTAGTAGCATTCTTGCCACTGACCCTATGAACCTGCGCCACAGTTCTGCATTCCGGACAGCCGGTGTGCAGCCTTAACATTCTACATCTGTTCCTATCATTCAGCTCCATTCTCCGCTACCAATCCTGTACACCTCCATAGTATAAGTACTGTACCCCTGAGCCATGTATTACCCTCAGTTCGAATATCAACTAAGATTCCATTCCCCTCTGATCCTCTGCTAGAGTCTCTGACTCTCCTCTGAACTCTACTTGACTTCATCGCTGTGTGATGTTAAAGTCTTACCTCCGAGTTATCCCCGCGTTCTGAAATCCAGGACAAAGACTTGACAAGGGCGCAGCACTCCTCTCCGAGTCGCTGAAGCCAAGTCCCGTCTGACACTAATCTCTGGATGTTCCAGAGATAGTTCCGGAGTTGACCTGGTCTTGACAATACCCTTCTTGCTGTGACCAGGCTTCTGCGATTTGAGCAGCTTATTTCTCTTGTGGAGAACCCAATATTTCCCGCAAAGATCTATGAGAAGTTGCTGCATCTGTGTGAGGACCTGGATAAAGTGTGTAAGAATAGAAGTCTTGTTGCAAAAACAACTCACCTCTTGGATCTCCACAACTGTGACTACTCCATTAGTAGATGTCAGGTCTGCCATGATTGCTTCCTGAATCACTCTGAGCTCTTTGTCAGAGTTAGATTCCAATGAGACAGGGATGTCTTCTTGGGTTTGGGACTCATCATCACTGCTGGTGATGCCATTAACTGCATCAGTAAAGTCTTCTGAAGACTGCTGAGGGCAAGCAGGCATAGTGAGCAGAAGGGTCTTGAGATGATCAAAGATGAGCTGTACTTGGACTCCTTGGCATGTCCTGCAGCTCTAAGTAAGGCTACAACACTCCCTTATATATGGCAAACAGCCAATACTCACCAACTATAATTGCTTCTAGATGCTTGTCTGATGTGAGATGTGATGGAGTGGGCGATTTCCTAGAACAGAAGGGGCTGTGAGTTGCTAACTGAAGCCCTTGGTGTTGACACATAGAAACCCTATTGTGATATGTGATGAGGCAATGAATATTAGGGTGGGAGCTGGTCAACTGAGCAGAGATGCGAACTGTGCAGGAGCTGCAATGTGACACAATGAAATGCTGCTCATTGTGTAGCCTGGCAACACATATTGATATTGGGAGTATTGTATGAGATCTGCTGTTGGGTGGTGGTGGTGGTGGCATGCATAGAAAATGGCCCAGATAGCGGGGACCTTGAAATCCTGTGCTACAGTGTAATAAGTTGGCTGATTTGATGTCTGAATCATGATGTACATGCAGTGATTGTGAACACAGAAATAGAAATAGAGTAAAAATTGGCTTACCAGGTGAAATCACATCAATGTAATCACAGTCGAACACAATGATTAGGGACTGTAAGTTCCGTGTCCCTGTGATAATAGGCCATGAGACAGTTAGATGGCTCACAAAGGAGTAATAAATCTTACACACATTCTGGTTGGGGGATTTTCTAGCCAGATATTAGGTACAAGGAATGTGATTCAGAGTCACCTGGAAGTAAAAACAGTGTCTGTTGATGCTATCCAAAAATAAAAATACAATGAATCTAATTTAATGTAGGTCATATTGCTGGGCATGGATAAACATGTCCCCATCAATGTAATTGACTAGGAAGAAATCACCATTCCATGAAAAATCAGGAGCAAGCAATGCCCCCTGGACAATGGACTTGAGGGAGATAATCTCTGCAAAGGCACACAGGCATGAATGGAAACATTTCAAACATAGATCATAATCCACGCTACACTGTGGACCAGTTGGAGCATCCAGTGGCTGGACAAGCATGAGGTCAAGAGTGTAGCCAGCAACAGTGTACTTGAACATGAATAGGAGCTGGGCAGCAATGATTTTCTCCCTCTGGCCATTCTCCATGGCATGGACCAAAATACAATCATGCTGTTCATGGCCATGGAAATGTGGACTACATTTTAGATAGTCAGTCGAGAGCTTCTAGTCCACTGTTGATTCATAATTGACCCTGAGGAAGCAGTGTTCCTGTAACTGTACAACCTGATGTTAGCTTGTCAATTGTCAACCAAACATGACATACCCTTTCATGAGGTGCAGGTTTGATTGGCTGGGCAAGTGGGACTTCTTCAGCATGGAGAATGTTGTTGACAAGAAGTGCCACCTTGTGACAGAAGTTCTGGAATGCCTGATCAGAGAGATGCACCACCTCCACTGCATCAAACATTGTGGCAGCTTGAGGAGCACCAAGATGATGGTGCACATCAAATCAAATACACTCTGCATAGGATTATCTGTGGGATCATCATCAATCTCTTCCTGCTCAAGTCTGGTGAGGAGAGCTTTGCAGTGCTGTTCTCATAGCTTGGATATTTGGCCCTGAATCAGCTGTGAGACAAAGGTGATGTGATCAAGTCTGAGGATCTAAAAGGGCTCAGAGTTAGGATAACTAAGGCAACAATATGCAGTAATTACCTGGTCTGCTATGTCTTTTCTGTTTGTTTGATGCAAATAGTGATGCTTGATGGGCCCATGCTCTGACTTGTTTGGACAGGTGGAGAAATTGCAGGATGCACCCTTCTCTCTGATGTCATGAAATGTGTGCTTCACAGAGTGTGCTTTGGGGAAGTTCCAATTTTTCTTCCCAAAAGTCATATCAATGTATGTCTGAGGTAATAGGCTAGTTGCAGTAGTCACTTGAAAATTACATGAACTGGCTTACATCAAGGAGTTCTTGGAAAACAAGTAGTTCAGCTTTGCCCTCCTCAAGAGTCTGTTCCATGTGGACGTCCAGCAAGATGTAGTGGTGGTATCAGAGGTAGCTTGCTATACACTTGAGCACATAACCAGCTGGATCTACTTTACATGTAATGATGTTTTGGGTGATATAGAGAATTTGCTGGGCAGTCAGGACATTAGCCTAGGTATCTAAACAAACACATTTCTCCCCACACCTTTCCAATATCCTGGAACTTGTTTCCATCATTGAATGAGATGTTTGTAATGCTGTGGAAATGGTTCAAGTTGTGCCATGGGGGAAAAGATTCATGTCTGTAGATAGAAACAAGCTGAATTAATGACAATGTAGAAAATTTTACTCACTGTGCATTGACCTTTTTTGAGGCATCCTAACTGAGGGTGGTTATATGGAACTTCAGCTTCTCGAACAGATGGTTGCCCCATAGGCTAAGGTCACCTGCATGCAGTGGATCAAACAATAGAGTATGCTGAGGTTCAGACTGATTGACCATCCAAAAAGTGTTCTGATCATAGTCATGGGAATGATTCATGTTAATAAAATAATATTAATATCCAAGTGAAGTCTCACCTCAACTGGTTGCAAGCTCTGTTCCTTCAATGCCTTCTTCCCTGCATCATGGTTTTGTCTATACAGCTCAAGGCGAGCTTTGGCATCCTCAACTATTTGCAGGGCATAGTCTGTTGAATGATCAGTGAGATTTTCAGATGGAATAAGGCAGATGGGACATGGGCATTTTGAATTAATGCCCCTTATGAGTGCCATGACACACCTGTTGAATATATGTGTCAAATATTTGAATCTGGTGTCAATAACAGAAAAGCAACTTACTGTTCTTCGTAATCACCAAATAAAATTAGGATGATGGGATACAAGATTTGCACAATGTCATCAAAGCATTTGTGCACAAATCCAACCTTGGAGAGGATGACAATAGTCTCCAGCAGCTTCTGAAATGATTCATGCCAGACAACACACTTCAGATTGACATATGACAGCTTGCTGTCCTCCTCTGAGTCTTCAGGAACCTATGCCAAAGCTGGGTCCAGGTGTCAATGTCAATCGCACAGAACTGCTGAATGTACAATTGGCAACCATCCAACCAAGCACCCTCTGCCAAGACCTTTCCCATTCCTCAAGTGAATGGGCAAATTCCCACACTGTTACAGAATTCGTGCCCCTACACGATATACCCTACATTTTCCTCTCCTCAGATAGACCACCCTACTTCTCCATCGACGAATTCCTCGCGTCACCGGACCGATATCAAGATCCGTCCACATTTGTCCCCGACTCCTCTTTCTCTTGAACGGAACCCCGTCCCAATAATAGATACATCTTCTTGTTTCACCTTTCTCGTCTTGATCCGTTTCACTCTTCCACTGGTCCTTCGGCCCGCTGGTCTCCATTTAGTTCCTCGTATGTTTTCCTCTTTAGATTCCGCAGCTGCTCCGCATTCGCTATGCAGCACCGGCCTTCCATTCCATTTCTCCTTTCTACATCGTACAATTCTCCATCTCTTTCTCCTATTGGTTCAGCAATGTGGCAGCCTACCCTGAACCTTACTTAGAGCTCCGATTCCCTCTCCGCTCTGTACTATATAAGGTCATTCGACCTCCCATTTGTTCCTTAGCTAGTTCTACGCAATCCAGCCTAGTTTCTAGTCTTCCAAGGTTCGCCTTGAGACCCTCTCGTCTGAAGCCTTCCCTTACCCGGAACGGCTCTCTTAGGACGTTGCGACTTTTCGTGAGATCCTCCCTAGGATACTCTACTCAGCACGAACTTCATCCAGTAGGAGATTACTCAAGGACACTCCCTACACATCGAAGATTACTTGAACGACACTCTCGATACGGATCCGACCGAAGATTACTTCAAAGACACTCTCGGTATACGACGAATGACTAAAGACCAGGCCTTAACGTAACAAAAGAACTAGCTCTCTAAATACTCCAGCTATCACGCTAGGAGTACTTTCCCCTCATCATGCGGCGAATCAATCTAGCAGCTTTACTAGCGCATAATTCGGATTCCTCACCCAAAACCGAACCTGCCGAAAGCTCTCCCGAAATCGAGGAATCCCCCACCCGGATAACTCCCACTGTGTCTTCCCCCTACCAACGAATCGCGGGCTCCCAACGATGCACCCCTTCCCCAGCTATACCCACCCTCTGCCCTACCCTACCTGCTGGGGTCTTCCGAACCGCCTCACCCCCCTTAGCCCCTGCCCCACCCGTTGAAAGACTTACCTCCATCACCATCCCCCCCGAAGACACACCCATCCCCGAACAAACATCCTCTCCTGAACTTTTCCGAACCACCTACGCCCGAGCCACCTCCGAAGAAAGAAGAGCTATAGTAGCAAGCTACCTGCAGGAACACCCAAACCCGGAACCAAACAACCCGGAACCTATTGACGTTGACGAAGAAGACGAAATGCCGGAACTAAAAGCCGGACTACCTGGAAACTTCTCCGGAACTGAGGAAGACGCCAACCTATGGCTTCTCCAAATGAAGGCTTACTTCGCCCTCAACCCATCCCTCTACCAAGAGAAAAACAAGATCCTTGCATTCCTAAACAAAATGGACAAAGGAAGAGGAAAATCCTTCTCTGAAGGATGGCTTATTGCCTGCGCCGATCCAAACGTCAAAGACGAAGATCGAACCTTCGATAAAATCGAAGCGGACTTTGTGGAGAAATTCATCCCCACCGACCGAGCCTCGCGCTCTCGACACTCCCTGTTGACTATGAGAATGGAAGATCCTCCCTTCAACGGAGACTTCCACAAATTCAAATCTGAATTCGAAATCGAAGTGGCTCGATCTGGAGTCACCGACGAGCACATCCTGATTGACCTCTTAGGAAAAGTGGTCTCTGCCAATTTGGCCTTCAAAATGACAGCCCTCCAAGAAGAACCAACCACTCACAAATTGTGGCTACACAAAGCTGGCCAATTCTTCGACGCCACCTTGTGAATGAAGAAACTCCGAAGCGGACAAGGATACACCCCCACTCACTCCGGACCCAAAAGGTCCGCCAAAGACCCCATGGCAATGGACATAGACAGAATCTACCTCTCCCCCACTCAACGCGCCAAACACATCAGAAACAACAAATGTTTCATCTGTCACCGAGTAGGATGCTCTACTAGAAACCACCTGGGAGCAAAAAACAAAACTCCCAATCGAACTTACACCCCTCGCAATCAGAGACCCCACAACGTTAGGAATACCGATACAACCCCGGTACCCCCTACCAAACCAATCGACGAGGTAGAATCCTACCTAAACGTCATACGCAGCAACAGGAACCTCTCTAACCAAGACGTTCTAAAATCCTTGCAAATCCTCTTCGACGATTCAGTCGACGAACAAGGCGAACAAGTAAACACCATTCGCCTCAATGAAGAAATCCCCCAAACGGATTTTTAGCCAGGAAAGAAGGAGCGGTGCCCTCTTCCCATATTAGACAAATCTTTGTAACCGGTAGAGCTTCCAAATCTATTAAACTCCCTGTTTCTCTCTACCACGGTTCCTTAGGAAAAATCACTGATATCTGAGCACTCCTAGACTCCGGAGCAATGGGAAATTTTATCGACCACGACTTTGTAGCCAAAAATCACTGGCCCAAAGAACGCCTATCATCCCCGATACTCGCTCATAACGCCAATGATCCCCCAATCAAAAAGGAATGATACGCTTCCGAACCCAACTCACTCTCTGAATCGGAGACAAGGAGGAAACCCGGTGGTTTTACCTCCTTCACCTTGGAAACGAAAACCTCATCCTCAGACTCTCTTGGCTCCGAAACGCCAACCCAATAATAAACTGGAACACCGGAAAGGTCCACCTACCCACTGGAAGAAATGTGCCCAGACACAACTCCCCCGACGCCACTTACCAACGATATCTCGTCCGATATCTAAAACTGGATCCCCACTCCAAGTTAGAACAATTACACCTTCGACACATTTGACATCTTCCCGTAACCCTGGGAATTAGAAAAATGACCATCTCCACCGACATCACCCAACAAGCAAAGAAAGCCGAAAGAGAACTCCCCGATACCTATAAAGAATTCGCGGACGTCTTCTCTCAAAGAGATACCGACGGATTACCCCCGTCACGATCCTTCGACCATGCCATACAACTCGAAGATTCATTCACTCCTCGAAGAGCAAAAAACTACCCGCTCAACCCAGCAGAAACCGAAGTAT
This sequence comes from Xanthoconium stramineum, assembly GCA_038090315.1. Classification (NCBI taxonomy): domain Eukaryota; kingdom Fungi; phylum Basidiomycota; class Agaricomycetes; order Boletales; family Boletaceae; genus Xanthoconium; species Xanthoconium stramineum. The sequence continues at coordinate 2,755 of JBBPMO010000910.1, read as the reverse complement.
TCAAAGCCTTCATCGAAGAACACCTAAAAAACAGAAGGATTACTCCCTCCCAATCTCCACAAGCCTCTCCATTCTTTTTCGTCCCCAAAAAAGACGGAACTCTTCGCCCATGTCAAGATTACTGCTACCTAAACTCCCATACCACCAAAAACGCCTACCCCCTTCCCCTCATATCCGAACTAGTGGACAAACTAAAAGGTAGCAAGATCTTCACCAAATTCGACATCCGATGGGGATACAACAACATCCTTATCCGACCTGAAGACCGCTGGAAGGCGGCCTTCTCCACCCCTTTTGGTCTCTATGAACCCACAGTCATGTTTTTTGGACTCTGCAATTCCCCTGCCACCTTCCAGGCATACATGAACCATACCTTCCAAGACTTCATTGACGAAGGATGGCTGATCATCTACATGGACGACATGCTCATCCACTCCGAAGATAACTTGGCATTACACCAAGAAAGAACCAAACGCGTCCTACAACATCTCCGCGAACAATGACTAGCCCTGAAACTCTCTAAATGCTCCTTCGATGCGAGTGAAGTCAAATACCTCGGCCTCCTCGTTTCCGCAGGGGCCATCAAGATGGACCCCACCAAACTACTCACCATCAAAAACTGGAACTCCCCCAAAGACGTAAAAGCGGTCCGATCTTTCATCAGATTCTGTAACTTTTACCGAAAGTTCATTCCGGGATTCTCTGACCTGGCCAAGCCCCTACTTTCCCTTACCCACAAGAACGCCCAATGGCAATGGTCTGTGGACCACGAAATCGCCTTTACCAAAATAAAAGAAGCATTCCTAAAACAACCAGTACTCGCATTTCCCAACCATACCAAGCCATTTTTCGTCATGACCGACGCCTCCCTCACTGCTTCTGGTGGGGTACTCATGCAAAAAGACTCCTATGGAAGTCTTCATCCCTGTGCTTACTTCTCGAAAACCTTCTCCCCAGCCGAGCGAAACTACGACATCTATGACCGAGAACTCCTCGCAGTCATACATGCATTAACAGAGTGGTGCCAATATCTTACCGGCACCACCCACCCAGTTACTATTATCACCAACCACAAAAACCTCACCTACTTCAAGAAACTGCAATGCCTTTCCCGCCGACAAGCCAGATGGCAAATGTTCCTTCAGGACTACAACCTAGTCTGGAACCACTCTCCGGGCACCGCTATGGGGCCCGCAGACGCTCTATCCCGCAAGGACGAGGTAGACACCTCGTCTGATAATTCCGAACAGACCCTACTCCCAGACCTCCACGTCAACATGCTCGACACCTCTCTCGCGTCCAAAATTGCCGAGTCAACCCCCTCCGACCAATTTGTCATCAATGCCCTTTCCGCCATGGAAGCATCCACCATCCCGCTCCCCCGCTCCTCCCCGGAAGATTGGTACTTTGACCAAGGCACCCTCTATTACAAAGGCCGCCTCTACATCCCCGAACCTGCACGCCACTTCCTGGTACAGAATATCCACGAATCCCTCGCTGGAGCCCATGGGGGCTACTTTTGAACCATTTCCCTACTCCAAAAAGACTACTGGTGGCCTGGCATGACCACCTTCGTCCGCAAGTTCATCGCCAGCTGTGCCACATGCCAAGCCAATAAAGTCAATACCCACCCATCTCACCCCCCGCTTGCCCCTATCTCGTCCAAATGCACTCACCCCTTCCAACAAATCTCCATGGATCTTATCACGGATCTTCCCCCCTCCCACGGCTACGATTCTATTTTGGTCATGGTAGACCATGGTCTTTCGAAGGGGGTAATTTTCCGCCCTTGTCACAAAACTGCCTCCGCGGCAGACATCGCCGAGATCTTTTTCCAACATATCTTCCCTCGCTTCGGCCTCCATGACCGAGTGATCTCTGATTGGGGACCCCAATTCGCTTCCGCCTTTGCACGAGAACTCGCCCACCTTCTCGAGTATGACATCGCCCTCTCCACTGCCTATCACCCGCAGACCAATGGCGAATCCAAAAGGGTTAACCAAGAACTAGAAACGTACCTTCGGATCTTTACCAAAGAACAACCATCTAAATGGTCCGAACTCCTTCCCATGGCGGAATTCACGCATAACGCCGCCACCCACTCCGTCACCAATGCCACCCCCTTTTCTCTCATAATGGGCTACGAACCCCGCACCTATCCGAAAATCGGACAAACCTTCCTCCCCGAATTAGAAAAACGTCTCTCCCTTCTCTCCGAAGCTCGGAAAGAAGCAATCGCCACCCATGAAAAAGCTGCCCTTCTTATGAAAGACCGCATAAACTCCCGCTTTACCCCCTGGAAAGTCGGAGATAAGGTCTGGCTCGATAACAAGAACCTTAAACTCCACTATGAATCTAGGAAACTCGCCCCTAAAAGAGAAGGACCATTCGAAATAGAACAGGTCTTATCTCCCTCCACCTACAAACTCCGACTTCCCCCCACATGGAGGATGCACCCTGTCTTCCACGCTTCCCTCCTATCCACCTATCGCGAAACTCCCGAACACAGCCCGAACTTCCTATCTCCTCCTCCCTCCGTTATCCAAGGAGAAGAAGAATACACTGTGGAAACCATCATCGCCCATTGGGGATCCGCCTCCCGCCGACAATTCCGCGTCCGTTGGGAAGCATCAGGTAAATTTTTAAGTGCTGATATTCCCAGACACACATGGTCAGGGGTTGACAGTCTGGTGAAAACATATATACACTTGTAATTACTTACTATCTACTTTTATTGTGATATGTAGATTGTCAT
>JBBPMO010000909.1:0-14817 GCA_038090315.1 Xanthoconium stramineum | reverse complement strand
ACCTAGCGTCTGTCGTTCTCCACACTAGCTAGCTTCAGGCAACATACGGTCGCACGCGCAATGGCAACTTGCATCCCACTTCACCTGCAAGCTTCGGTCGTGGCAATATACCTCTGTCGATTACAATTTCGGAATCGACACCATCTCGCATTTCGAGGACAAAGTTCTTTATGAGTACCGCCAACACCGCCTACCACAAAGTACACCACATTAGGGTCAGTAGCCACCATACGCGTGCTGGTTCACAACCCACCTTGAACTCCGCCACCGCAAAGTTCTTTCCTAAACACATCTTTGGCCCGTCTGAAAACGTGAGCAGGTGCCGATATCCCTGAATTTCTTTTGCCTTGTCAGGGACCTCACCGCGACCATGTCCATTGCCGAGCCATCGGCTCGGTCGGAAGATCTTGGCGTCTTCACCCCAAAACGCAGCGGATCGATTCATAGACTCCATTGGGACGATGACCACCGTGCCTTTGGCGATCGTCACGCTGTCAACAAATCCGCCAGACTGTGTGCGAACAGGCTCAGAGAGCGGAATGACATCATCTTCGACGGCCTATGAAAGTATATGTAAAGTGGATGATAGAACGAAATCGGTAGCTTCTTACGATGCGTGTCAACTCCACAGCAGGGGTATGGATACGGAGGATCTCGTGAACGACGGCGTCGAGATAGGGAAGGTCATGCATAAGTTGATCGTATGTCGGATCTGCGCCGTGCTGGAGAAGCTCGTTTCGCAACTTTGTCTGCACATCCGGGTGGCGAGAAAGCTCAAGCAGTGCCCACTAGAAGAGTGGTGAGTCGATGCATGCAGAATGCATGGGTGGCATTTACAGTCATGGTGACTAAGACGGAGGCGTGCGTGAGCGACTTAGTGTGTGTCCAATAATAGAGGTTAGTACATACCAGAAGTTGTCTCATATCCAGCTATGAATAACACTTTCATCTAAGAAACCAACGTCAACGAGAGAGTTCGATAGCACGCACAAATCAATTTACCTGGGCCATGACCTCTTCTTTTGTCAAATGGAATTCCGAATTCTCACTCGCACTCTTTACTATTTGTAAGGTCAGGCAGGCCGATGATATATGTAAAGGATCAAGGAAGATAGGTCACGTACTGAGCAACCCGATAACAGATCTATCCCCCTTGCCACCGGTTACACCTATGTCCATCTCTTTCCGTGTCTTGTCCAGCAACACGTTCGCGATCTCTTCCATAGCAATAGTGAGTTCCTGCGTTAGCTTCTTCCGTGGCGTAGGAACCCGTAAGAGGATGGGGAAGGCCTGCGCCAAGAGGAAGAGGCCTTTATTGAGGGCAGAGGAGCGAGGGGATGCACCGAATGTGTCAAAGACTTTAGTGAGGTTTGCGTGCTTGCCTTCGAGCGCGCCAAAACTGTGTGAGAAGCCTGCGAGACCGATGGTGTCGAGTCTGACTACAGTCATCATGCGCGCATGGAAAGAGGGTAGGGAGAAACGTACGATATGTGATTCATCCTTCACCATCAGTGGGACAGGTCTTGATGGTGAAGATACGAAAGTCTGATTCACTGACAGGAGACGTACCAGGTTTGAACTTCGATAAGAGCACTTTCCCCACCGCTAGACTCAATGAGAGCATCCCAAGCCCCCTTCGCCTTTAAATAAAGTTGCATTCATGTCAGACAAGAGGCATGAACCATACGATAGTCATCAAACCTTATAAGCTGAATCATAGAAAATGGGCATCAGTTGCCGTATTGCAGTCATGGTGAAGGCAGGCGTCAACGACCTGCGTTGCCTAGAGCAAATGGTCGACACCTCCTCCTTAGAACGAGATTTAGGAATTTACCTCCTATGATCCTCTCCATGGGCCCATATCAAACCTTTCCCAATCTTCATCGCAGAGTTATCCATGTGCACCGCAAACATCGTCAAAAAGTACGCACGGAAGCAGCAAGCGTTCGTTTAGCAAATGGTGTTTGAATGTATGTCCACGTTTCCTTGGAATAGAAATGTGCGAGCGCTTTGGGATCGCACAGGACTATCCTCTTGCTCCCCAGGGTCGATGGAACCGCATATACAGGTCCGTATTCTTGCGCCCATGCTTCGTACACGGCGCCCCCGTCATCGGCGTCGAGGATGCGTTTTCCGACACCATAAAGGAAACTCTCGCTTGGTGGTCCTCGAAGCTGAGTCGTGCGGAGCTGCCGTCGAGAAGTGTAGAACCATCGTAAGAGAATCCATATCGCTGTGCAGCCGACCCCAACATCAAGTGCATACCAGTGATAGGGACGAAGGTAGGTGATAATATTATCCAAGACTTCCAATGATGTCTGAGTGAAGGGTGATGGCGACATTAGGATGATATGTTAGTGGAAGAGCGAGGTTCAATGTGTTCACCGTCTGAAACGTCGTTGTACCACTCGCACCCTTTATACCTCTCACGCGGCTGACTTCTCCTGCTGGACCTCCGTTTCATCCGGCGACTGAAAAAAAACATGACGTTCGAGATCGATAGAACACTTGATGGGAAAACACTTGAAACGACTAGAGAAACTAACAATAGTCCATGTCCCGGCCGACTTAGGGCCGCGGGATGTCATACCATATTATTCCTCACCGGCCCCTCGGGTACATGGGGTGATTGGGTGTTGCCAGTGGTCGCTCGAATTGGCAATTACAACAACAAGATTATCTCTTGTTACATACTATATCCGTTCAAACATTGCCAGGGATTGTTACTCCTGCTGGAGGGAGAGAGATCAGTATATAAATGTTCCCATCTCGGCAGTCACTCACTTAGGGAGGTCAAAGGAAAAGCACGCGAAAATACTGGAAAGGTTTGGATTAAAAAATTCTTACTTCCAGGACGGTTATCTCTACTACAGCAACACAGGAAGTGCGGGTATGTTGGCCGACAGCGAGAAAGAATTGCAGGAAGTATGTAAACTCAAGACAAAAGAAGCAACGAACCACTCATCCTGTATGACTCATCTATCCCGGTCTCCCGTTCGCACCCAATACCTATCAGAATTCACTGCCAACCCCAACATGTCAACTTCTTCCAGGAAGATGCAGTGAGATTACATGCCATGATGGAGCCAGGGCCATGCCAGTGCCATCGGAGCTTGAGCGGGGAATGCTTCAAGCAACAAAGTGTCGGCGCGGCGGCGGATGCAGGGCAGGGGCTGATGTGCGCGGAGAATTCAGGGCAGACAACCAAGGCTACGCATACTAGTATGCGCGGTAGCACTGTTAGTGATGCATAGCCTGACATGCGCTGTTCCGTCTCGTTCCGAGGAGTAACTTGAAGTTTAGGCTGCTCCTCAATTGACAAGTCCGCTATACGACCGCAGCGATAACATCGGCCTCCACTTTAGTAGACACCAATTCGATAGCCTTGAGGGTTTCCATTGAACCGCTGCGCAGCGCGCACAGCGCGGGTATGAGTGTTTGAAAACGGAGATCAAGACATCACTCCCTTACCTTGAATGGCGGTTGCTGTGACCGTACAACTCATCCGATATGACTGATCCACCGCAGTTTCCTGCCGTTTTCCCGTTCTACTTTTCATCGCCTTGTGTATGGAGACTTCTCGTTCTGCGTAGGGGGACCGGGGGACTCCAGAGGGCATTTTCCAACGGTAGCTTGAGGACCCCTGCTACCCACAAGCATCTCCTATCTCATCCCTGCATGCCATGAATTGCGAAGTTTGTGGAGCATGGATGTACCTGCTCGACGTATCATGGACCCGTCAATCCGAAAGTTGTATGTTTACATGCCTTTCTTGTGTTTCATGAAGAACCGGACGCAAAAGACACTGGTCACCAACCATTCTAGGAAGCACCCCGTATAAATACTTCCTGAAACACCTATCCGAGTTTTAGAGATGCACTAAAAGCAGATACTCCGGGATCAGACATCAAGGGAAAGGGCCGGGACGACCCGGAGTCGGAGCAAACTGGAAACCCACCACGTTCACTTCGTGGCTGTGTGCATGTCTGGGCCTTAAGCGCTCTGAGACGAAAGTGGGGGAGCCGAGCAATATCCAACGACTCCGCCATCCCTCCACTAAGTTGTCCTATCTATCCCGACATGTCATCTTCCACATTTTTGCCCGATGTATTATCATGCACGACTCGGACAGGGTCTGAAACCTTGGACATTATCATGACCCACCTTTGCAACCACTACTGGGGTGTGTTCGATGTCGTCGTCGTGTGTGCGGTGACCTGGGTCGTCCTTCAATTGATCCGCACATCTTATCAAGGATTCCGCACTACCCCGCTCCAAGGACCACCCAGTGAAAGCTTCCTCTACGGTGTTGGCAAGCACATTCGCAGCGCTAGGGACGCGGGTGCTTTATATGAGGCATGGGCAGAGGAGTATGGTCCAGTTTACGCAGCCCCGTCGACACTGGGGAACAAGAGAATCATATTGTGTGATCCCAAGGCGATCGCACACTTTCATTCCAAGGAATCGCGGACATATATCCAGACCCCCTTCAACAAGAAGTCATTTGCGATTCTTGTAGGTATTTGATGCGCACCTTGTTGTGCTGTGGTTGATGTTGACGTTTGTATTAAGTTTGGAAAGGGTCTGCTTTGGGCCCATGGAGAAGATCATAAGAGGTAACGCGTGATTTTTGACGCCTTGCCAGAGTGAAGTATTTGACCGATTTCGCTAGACAACGAAAGTTGTTGACCCCTGCTTTCAGTGTTGCTGCCGTTCGGCAGTTGACGTCAATTTTCTACGACTCGGCATACAAGGTCGGTTTACTATCAAACGAATGGTCGTGCTTCTCTGATAAGAACGCGAACACCCCTCCAGGCGAAAGGTGCATGGGATGCTATCATCGAGTCGAGTGGTGGGGACAGCGCTATCATCGAGGTCCAGAGTTGGTACGTCTCGTGAAAAGGCTCTCCCTTCATGTCTGCCTGTCTCTGACTTGCATGCCGAAGGATGAATCACATATCGTACGGATCTCCCTATCCCAACTTTGTGGTATAACCATGATTCTTGTGGCAGACTTGATATGATCGGTCTCGCAGGTTTCGCCCACAATTTTGGCGCGCTCGAAGGCAAACGCGCAAACGTCACCGAGGTGTTCGACACGTTCGCCACATCCCCCTCCACGACTCTCAACAAAGGCTTGCTTCTCTTGGGGCAGGTCTTCCCGATGCTCGCGCATGTGCCTACTTCACGAACGAAACTTTTCCGGAAGCTCAACGTTGCAGTGGAAGAGATTTCGGACGTGCTTCTGGCTCGAATGCAAAAAGAGTTGGAGATGGGTGTGGTCGGGAGTAGGGAAGAAAGGTCTATCATTGGGTTACTCAGTACGTGGTTGATTCCAAATGTTCCATGGGAACTATAAATACCTAACTTTTTTCTGCTTTGAACAGTCAAAGGGGCAAGCGCCGATTCGCAGTTCCGCTTGACAAAAGACGAAGTCATAGCTCAGGTAAATGTGCCTCATTGCATGAAGTCCATCACAAACCTCATTCTGTAGATGAAATTGTTGCTCGTAGCGGGGTACGAAACCACCTCTAGTACGTGGGTTCTTCGCGAGTCTTCGGACGCGATCTGACGCATCCATACTTTCGGTTTTAGTCAGCCTAACGGTAAATCGCACTCTACCATTTACCTTACACCGATTTACACCTCGTCTTCGCAGTGGGCGCTGCTCGAGCTATCGCGGAACCAAGACGTTCAGACAAGATTACGAAACGAGCTCCTCGAACATGGGAAAGACCCGACGTACGACCAGTTCACCCATGGTCTTCCGTATCTTGACGCCGTCGTCCATGAGACCCTCCGCATCCACCTGCCTATCCTCGAGGTCACGCGCGTGGTATGTCTCTACCACCCTCCCTCTATATTTCCATGATAACTGACGGTAGGTTCTGGTGTAACTAGGCCACGGAAGACGACGTCATTCCACTCTCCCAACCCGTCCGCACTAGGTCAGGAAAACTCGTAGATAGCCTGACGATCGCCAAAGGAACCCTCGTCGCGGTATCGATGGAGTCCATGAATCGTTCTGCGGCCATCTGGGGCGATGATGCTAAAGTCTTCCGGCCCGGTCGATGGCTCGAGGACTCGCGCGGCCAGAACGGTATACCTGCGAAGGCGAGAGAAATTCAGGGACATCGTCACTTGCTCTCCTTTGCCGACGGTCCAAGAGCGTGTCTAGGAAAGAACTTTGCTCTGGCAGAATTCAAGGCGCGTATGCGGGTGTATTGGGGCCATTAATTCTGACTGCGTGCTTTGCTTTGGTAGGTGGTGTTGGCCATACTCGTCAAAAACTTTGTCTTTGAGCTGCGTGATGGGGTCGATTCCAAAATTGAAATTGGAAGGGGTGTTTTTCCACGACCCAAGCTCGCGGGCGAAGTAGGGTGCCAATTGCCTTTGCGGGTAGGACCATACGTCGCTTCAGGCTGACAACGGAGCGACGAGAGCGACATGCCTTGAGGTTGTTGTATATGTATCACCTCTCGACTTGGTTACGTCCTTGTATTGTGCACGATGTGGTGATCCCGGGCTCTGTCAATGTCGACGTGGTGACCTTTCGGGTCCGGAACTCGCTGTCAAACACTCTGGAAAGAGATCATGGCGTATGTAGGGTTTATTGGATGTGGCGACGAACGATACCTCGGGGCTCTGCATTGGTGCTGATGAGAAACGGTATATGCAGTTAGTGTGAACAACGGGATGGTCAGGGGACCTCCGGAAAGTGTGTACATTTTGTGTAGTATGCACTCCTACGTTTTCGAAGCCCTACAATGCAACAATGTCATAATACTACGGGATTGATCAACACTGTGAGTTTAGAGTACCCAGCACGCCTTATATGTGTCGTTGTCTCTTTCGAGCATGTTCCGCGAAAACTTCTGCTGTAGCCACTCTCGTTCCCCCGGTGTACTCGTAGGCATCTAGCACTGTCGAAACTATCGCCGATAAGTAGATAGTACCTTCAGAAAAACAAATCCGATTTACCTCCGGAGGAGGGTAAGTGAATTTGTGGAGAAGCCACGGCACCGTCGAAGGTCCGCTTTGGATTGTGTGGACCAGGCGCTGCGCCTGTCCTGCATCTGTTTTGAACACAGCCAGCACTCAGGATATGCAAGCATACTCACCTGTCGTGGTGAGCAAAGTCATAGAGGCGTAAGTACGGACTGGATTGAGATCACGATCGTTCCGTACCTGGTTCGATTACCCATGTCAAGGCTGTCAACCGTTCTACTCAAGCCGTGAGACGATGACGGTTCGTCAGGGAGAGAGTCAGTAGGGCCAGACCAAGATGCCAACAAGCCGTGGAGAGGCGGGCACGGTGGGCAATCACCTAAGAATTGTTGGATGGTGGAGATCAATACCACCGCACCAGGTCGTTCGTCTACCGGTGACCAACAACATTGAATCATATCCCAATGTGTGTCATTTATGGTGCGAGACTCTGGCCGGGCAGGTTTTTGGCCCTTCGCCAGGCGCAAAACAACAGCCGCGTCTTCCAGAACCTCTGACCAGGGTTCTTTTCCAGACAGTACCTGCAGGCCTGTCAGCATCGATCTGACGTTTGTGTCCAACCAACTTTCCTGGAGAGCGATACAGCCAAAGGAGTATACGTCGCTCTTGGGTGTCCGGTCGGAGGACTCTTCTGATTCGATTTGCTCTGGTGCGATCCAGCGCAAGGCTCCCGGACGCACAGTCGATCTTCGAAGATAACTCAATCCTTCAGGAATATTCCCTACCAAGGAAGCGTATCCGAAATCAGCTAAGCGCGCAGTATAATCCGCATCTAGAAGTACGTTGTTCTATGATTTGTTTAGACGAGGACGCTAGAATATATCTAGTCTGACGCATGCAGGTCAGACACCATGGACGACAGGGAAAGAATGCACTGTGATGGGTTATTTTCATTGATCTCGATGATGATACAAGCGACCTACAGTAGTGCAACCCATTGGCAATATCCAACAGCTATCACGGTAGGATCAGAAGACGTGGAAGCAGTGGGTGTCAAAGGGCATACAAACTGGAGTCGGTGTCCCCGATGTAGACGATCGTCATGCTTCGCCAAGAAATGGTAGAGAGTGTCGTTAGGCATCCATAGCAACACCAACGGCATGGTTCCACGTATCCTAAATCCATATACAACACCGAGGAATGGTACCACATTGCTGTGTTCAAGCCTCCTCCAAATCCCGAGCTCTCAACGGAGTATCTACGAAGGTATTTGTGAATCACGTTTACGGGTCGTAAATAATACGCATTACCTTGACAGATCTATCATTCGCATCTCCATCTACTCCGAATCTAAATCGGAATGCTTTTACTGCAACTTGGGTCATATGCGGTGTCCCGACGCGGTTCCGCAAATTGCCATGGTACCAGCATCTATACACATCACCAAAGCCACCTCCGCTGAAGGGCTGATCATCAGTTTTGGTTATATAGGGCGTGAGATCTGACAGAGGCGGAAAATTGCCACTAACAAAAGTTGATTTAACTGATGTCAAATACTACAGTGTGGGGTTGACATACCTGAGAGTGGATATCTGAGGCTGTCGTTCCGCACTCAGCGAGGGAGTGGCGGAGGAATGAGGTAGTTCCAACGGTGGAATGGGACGAGCTGGCGAAAGCTGGAATTGGCTGAAATACGATAAATATCATTGCGAAAATGCACATGGAGTAATTACACCATGATGGATAGAACTTACTCGGGGTACACGCCACAGATTCAGATTTCCGTTCCAATCCGTCGACACCACGAATTCACCAGAGGGAGAGAAAGAAGCTGAGCGGACGGATGTATCATGTTGCAGGTGCTGTCTGACGTGACGACCATGGATTGTATCCCAGAAATGGACAGTTTTATCCGGAGACGCGCTTGCAAGGAGCGTTCCATCTGGTGAAAGAGAGAGAGGATATGCAGTCGGTGTGACCTGTCCATGGTTGTCCGGTTTTTTCTCCCGTGCTAGAGTTCCAACAGCGAATCGTTTCATCGTCTGATGCAGAAAACAGTCTGCTGCCATCGCACGACCACAACATGCAATTGATCCAGTTTTCGTGGCCTTTTAATAGACCGAAGATGAGTGCGCCAGTCGTAACACCATAGACACAGATGTCATTTCCAGCGCCACATGTGAGTTTGTTTCCGTCGGAGAGAAAGACAAGGACCAGACTTTGCGGTCAACCTTGATGGAGATCGACCCGTTCAACTCCTTCTGTTGTGTAAATTCCCACGATCCGACCACCAACGGCAATGAGCTGATCGTCTGGCGAGATGGCAATCACAGGGTCCCACTCTTGATGGCTCCATACTTTGACCAGTTGGTGCGATTCGACGTCCCAAACTTTGATCTCTCCATCACATCGAGCGCAGATAATCTTTGGGCCATCCCGGCGAGTCACAGCAAGATCGGTTATATTGTTCTTGTGTTCCATTGACATCATCCCTTCTTGTTCTCCACTTTGCGAATTCCAGACCCTAACAGCTCCGCTCCTTGATCCAGTGACAACTCGTCCATCAGGGAAATACGCAACGGTGGTAATGTAATCATTGTCGCCAGAAATCACCAGCTGGGGTCTGGGGGTATCGTTGCCAGATTGCTCTGGTATGTTACTGATCCTTTCCATGAAGATGCTTTGCATGGTTGTAAGCCAAGTTTCGAGCAATGGTACGTGGGTCGAAAGACAAGGAAGGAAAGCCGTTAACACGTTGCAAGCTACCACAGCTTATATACAAAATTGTACTTAAAGGTGAGGCAGTGTCTTACTTTCTAGCACCCAACTTTGAAAACACCACGGTATGACCCAGCGAGATCACGACAATGATCCCCTCGTAGCATCAAGTCGATAGCCACAGGTGTAACTGTCCAATCCATGACCGCCACATACACGACCATGGCGTAATGAAATCGAAATAATACTCGCAATCGGAGATCCACCTCTCTCGCCACTTCGCACGGTGATGTCGGACAGTCATACCCATCTAACCAAAACACCATTCTAGGGGGGAACTCTGCCAGACGATGATCGAAGTAGTCCTCGAAAAACTCACTCCTGTACAAACCTCGGCCATACCTCATCTCCTGAGGTCAAATCAAGGTCACCAAGTCTTCCTACGCACGATCAACGATTAGGACGCGAGACAGATACGCAGACGACCTCACCTTGACAGTTCCTCGCCACGAACAGTATTGAAACTATCCCTGTCGGGTATGGAGGGATCCGATTGAACCCGTCTAGCGTCTTCGAGGGGTTTCAGGCTGACAACGCGCGATACTGACTTGTCACAGCCTATCGCTCTGTGGCCTCGCTGTAGTAAACTTTGCGAAGCGTTTGCAAGCGGGGACGGGAATATGTGCGCACCGATAGCCCATCTTCCTCATTTTCTGGACGCTTTCGACCCCCCTTAACTATCTTCCGGCGCGTGGACGAGCAAGGGCACACGCCAACAGAGCTTATGTGGAGGGTACTTGCCTATAACGAACAACAACAAGCACGCATCAGCACCAGAAGGGCCAGATATGAAAACTGCCAAACGTACGCTGCATATACGCGTTTGTTGGGAGATGAACGTTGAAGCTGGGAGACTCTTCTACGTTGAGACAGACTTTTGATGTGTGGAAGCGAGGTGTGACATGGCATGGACAAGCAGAGAGCGCCGTGACCTGCTTGTTAACCCTCACCGTTGCAGCGAGTCAAGGACGGGAAATAAGTGGCAAGAATGGATGCAGGGTCTGTGCGCTCTCTCGCTGTATGCAAGAAGGGCAAGTAGATAGCTGGAGGGACAATGAGAAATATTCATGTGGGATGCAGATGCGCATGCACAAGCCTTCAAGCACGGTCACTGTGCCAACACTCGCATCTCTGGAATGGTGGACATCGAGGCGAGGCGAGACGTGATCTCTTTGACGAAGCCCCTCTATATCGTTCATCCTTGGTTGGATGTGCTATCCCGGACACTCAAGCGAGGGCGGCAAGTACATTATCTATGCATGCTGATAATACGCCGGGATTTCATCTCCACTTGTGCGAATGGAAAGGTTGACGAGTGTTACGGTCCAATTCATCAGCGCCACATACCTATGTATATGCGAGACGACAAACCGCATTAATCCGAGTTCCACTCATCCTGCAATGCGTGGTTCATGTAGGAGCCCACTAAGTTAAGTTGGACTACTCGGGTAATGTACTTCCATCGTCTGTCTGACGATGAATCATGAGGCAAGTGTACGTGTACAAAGGACAAGAAGAGACTCTACCCATGGAGCAGATTACCGTGCAGAGACACTCCTGATGTTTTGCAAGAACCGTGTTCTTCATTTCTGTAGTTGCACAGGGATAAGAAAGAGCGCTGGCTAGGATGGATTGCGCGTGACTTGATCAGATCGACGACTCCACTTGCATATAGCGAGCGATAATATGCGCGTGCCAGCATCGGGTCGGTCCATGCGAACTGACAAACACGTTGGAACCCGAGACATCTGAATGGAGGGCGAGCTAAGCAGGTCCTCGGGATACAGCGAGAGAACGGCTCCTTGTTGAAACAGGCTCCGAGCTAGGAAGCTGTGCACTGATCTTTATCATGATTAGCAAGGGCCGGGACAACATGTACATATAAATGGGGAGAAGGCGGACGAACTATAGCTTGTTCACCAACCTCGACGACCGTCCTGCTACGCTGTCACTTACGATGATGACCGGTGCGTACTGGTGAAATGGAGTTGCATGATGCTGATCCTTGAACGAGACCAACCTCCCACACTCATCGAGATCGATATAGATCGCTACTGCTGCTACTTATATGAAGTGACGTTCTCACCGGATGGCAAGTATGTTGTGGGCAGCGCTGGAGAAGAGGTGCGAGTGTGGCGAGTAAAAGATGGGAAGCAAATGGGAACGATGGATGCGAGTCGACTTGCCCACTCGCAAACAAGTGCAAACACTCCGTCACGAATGTTACGTGACAGCAGCGAAACACTCGCCGCAAGGAGATCGCATTGCGACAGCCACTTATCGATCCATCCGAGTCTGGGACACCAGCGATGGTCACTCGCTCGTGGATATCAACGAAGGAATAATTACGGTACTTCACAATGGCCTTTCCTGGTTGAAAAACCACCTCTTTGTCGTATCCGACAACGAAATTAAGGAATTCGACGCATCCACTGGTTCAAAAGTCTCGGAATGGCCAATACCCGGTGCTGACCTTTATGCGTGCATTGCTCTACCAAAGCACATGGGTACATCACGTATTCTTCCAAGAGTACCATCACGTTTTGGGACACGCTGACGCACTCCCAGCTCCATGTCATCCAACACCATGGGAACATACATTCAATCGCATTCTCCCCGGATGACCGGTTTCTCGCGTTCGGTGGAGCTGACAGCAAGATTACCATCAAGGATCTTACTGTGCGTACAACCATCCGTTGATTTAGGGCGTTTCCAAACAAATTTCCAGCCTTTTGCTCCCCAGAACGGTAGCGTCCCCTCACACCGTTTGGAGGAGTAGGCAAAAGTGACGATATCGGCCAATACCCCATGGAAAGATGTCTTGCGTGCTGCTTCCGGCGTGAGCGTCACCTTTGCTTTAGTAGCCCTCGTTCAATTGACGCTGATGTTTCCAGTCCAGCACTTCAGCCATCTACTGGGCTATTTGTGATCGTCTCGAAATGGTCGACCGCGTCACAGACGCGGTCGAGTGTTTCAACGAAATGACGACCGAATTGGAGGAAGAGACCAACATGCATGACGAGGTTCTGCAATGGGCGAATGGTGAGTGATCGTGCACCGCGCATATTGTGGAGTCGTTGCTAACCCAGGATTCTTTTTTGTCAGACTTCAGACAGCGTTCTTCCAAGAGACTGAAGCGTTCCGGAGACACAGCTTTGAATGCACAGCGATTTGATGAGGCTATCTCCGACTATACGATCGCATTGTCCCTCAATCCACCCTCGCGACAAGACATCCTCGTCGAGAGAAACAAAGCATACACGGAAACGGAGTCATGGAAGCCGGCTCTGGACCATGCAAACGAGGTACTTTGTTTTTCTCCCCCAAGTTGTTTTTTGCCGCATCATCCTTTGATGATCGAACTCGATCCGTCCTCGCCATGGGGTTACGAGTTGAAATATGCAACTCTACACAAAGCCGGGGACTACGACAACGCGCTTCTTGCATTCGAGGGGATATCGAGCAGTCACCTGATCCAGAGATTTGTCGTGAGTTTTATCCTCGTGACCATAATAAAGGGAATTCGTTTACGTCGTCCGGCAGATCGTTGTAAGCAGTATAAAACCCCATTGAGGGTACGAGCTGTCGAAGACGAGCGACAGGCCGTCGTGCGCCCGTCTCTCTGTCCATTAGTGTAGCTATGGGAGTATCCTGTGATTCGGGCGTAGAAGTGGCCAAGAAATGCTCATCGGTATCTCCGTCAGAGAGCTCGTCGTCGTCGTCTTTATACTCACCAGAAAAAATTTCATCATCCGTGTCCGGTGAAGGTGGTGGCGCGTCTTCCTCCATGTTGATGCTACCCCTATCCTCACGCTCCAGGAGAGAATCCAACCAAGGGTGGATGAGGTATAGAGGTGCCATCCGCGAGAGATCTTGCTTTGTCTTGGTCTCCACCATCCTAAAGGGAACAGTGTTTATCCGATAGATTCATCCTAAACGTGCCCGATGGCTTTTCGAGTGTGAGTAGGCGTGTCTCCCCCCAACCTAGTCGTCAACATGAGGAGACAGTCAACTGCGTCCGTTAAGCGGGCGATTGCTTCGAGACCCTTGCAAACGACCCAATAGATTGTTTTTCCAGGGGATCTGGACTACAAACCATCAATGTGAATCGGATAAGAATGAACGGAGGCACTTACACTGGGAGCGGTACACAAGGCATCCTTTCATGGAGTATTCACCAATACCGTTATTTTCGCCCACTCCCTTAGACGTTCTAAGGAGCGGCCACCAGTCTGGTTGCGATCCAGACCAACATCCTTCTTGGTCTTGGCAGTAACCGTGCAGTACAGCGTATGGGCATCGCTTCGAGTTCATGTGATGTTCCGACGACCGAATGGATAACCGGCTCTCAAGTTGGAAACGCGAATTTTCGGTTAGTTTTCCTCCGTCCCCCACCCGCAGTCCCGCAGTCCTCGCAGTACGCATACTTCGGACTCCGCGCGCGTTCATCGCATGTGTCAGTGTTGTGCCCGTGATTCGGACTTCGCAACCAATACTGGGCAGTGGTCCCATTTGCCCGACCCGCGCCGACGACTGGGCGTCGCGCCTCTGGAACACACACTTGCTGGAATACTGTCTCGAATGGCGCACCGGTCGCATCACCACACCTAGTCTCATACGTCAACCCCAAGATGACACCGTCGAGTGGCGTCGAACTTGAAGAAAGAACAGGATTGCATTCACACTCAACTTTCACTACACGGCGTCCCAGGTTCCGCCAGAGCGACAGCCCTCGTTGTGAAAAGACGTCTGTGTTAGAGCGCTGGCCTGCTATTGAAAAGTTGCGGTATTCATGATCAATTCTCGGGTGAGGGATTCATCAAGTAGAGGCTACCGTGGGAATACTGGCGTCGCGAGTGCCAGTGGTCACTCCCAGTGAGAAAGTGTAATATGGGGAAGCATGTGGGGCTATGCCGATGCAGTCCATAGCTTTCCGTGTACGTGCATACCAAATGGAAGTTATAGTAGATTTTGATTTCATGTCACCGTATGTACAAATACTCGAGAATATGCGCCAATAGTGTCCATAGGTTCTCGTACGATCCTGCCCAGGTTGAAATGCTCATATGCATGGTATGCCATTCTAGCACT
>JBBPMO010000908.1:0-14829 GCA_038090315.1 Xanthoconium stramineum | reverse complement strand
TGAGGATTGCTCGGCGGGAGGCGCCGGATATCAAGGCATGCGCAATAGCAGAAAGGGATACGTGGAAAACGAATGCGGCGCGAGTAGTTGGACGCGTTTCGCGCGGGGTGTACAACTGATAACCCGACCAATCCCAGCCAATACCACGATTGTTTGAAGCGAGATCGAGGGCATCCATGATGGTCGACGGAGAGCTATTCGCGGGACGAAGGTGTCGAACGAGATGGCCTTTTGCCAATGCCCAGTCAAGGCCACGGGTGGCAACAGGAAACATCAAGAGCTAAATGAAATGGTACTTCAATCCGTCCTCCAATGATCTTGGCACTTACCACCAAGTCAACATTGAGGAATCTCCGCTCGAGCCTGCCGAGCGACATATCCACAGAAAGGGTGGCACGTAAGGCCAATAACACAACGAGAGGACCCAACGCGACTCGGATTGTGCGTGTCTGAGGTGTGATAGCCAAAACGGCTGCTAGACAGTAACAGACCAATGGAGGGAGAATATACAAGACGAACGTGGTGCCATCGATAGGAATCTTGGTCGATGGAGCACCAAGAATATTCCGAAGAGACAACATAGCGAACGATGCGAAAGACGCAAAGGACATGCAGTCCAACCAGGTTGAATGGGCTGCGCTTTCGGAGTCGAGGATCGGGGCTTCTTTCAGAGGCAGTCCTGGGTTATGAAAGGCTGACTCAACCGACGAACCTTGCAATGGCGTAATCGCTTGACAGTTCTGCCACGAACAACCGTGATTGGAGGATCAAAATAGGGCCACTTGATGAAGCCGCAGTTTCTCACCAGAGACCAGAACAGGTGACTTTGATCCAAAATTATGTATCAGAAGAGATGGAGGATGCATGTGCTACTCGAATAGGTCGATTCTCCCTAATTGCGCCGAGATGACAGCGACTGGCTTGCCTTCGAAATCAAACACATCCCCACCCTTGTATACAACGAGGTCCTGGGGCATATCTACCGTGATACCGAGCGCTCTCTCGACGTTGACAGTGGCAAGCGCGAGGGCCGTCGTCCTGTCGATGGTGCCATTCGAAGCCAGGGCGAGCTGCGAGGGCGGTGTTGGTCAGATTCGCTCATAAGCGATGCGAATAGAACAGCGTCAACATACCCGAGCGACCTCCCAACGCAGGTTTCGCGCCTCGAACTCGTCTTGTAGGCCTACACCTACCTGAACGCCTGCCGCTAACAACACAGAGACGAGTGAGTGAACTGTCAGTGGTGATCCTGCGA
Organism: Xanthoconium stramineum; assembly: GCA_038090315.1. NCBI lineage: Eukaryota > Fungi > Basidiomycota > Agaricomycetes > Boletales > Boletaceae > Xanthoconium > Xanthoconium stramineum. The sequence continues at coordinate 13,574 of JBBPMO010000908.1, read as the reverse complement.
GGCTGTCGGTCGCATTTCAGGTCCCAACGTCAAGGAAGCAAAGAACGAGAGAGCATTGGAAGTACTTACAACCGGTGTTGATCCCATGTAGTCGGAAAAGGCTTCGGTTGAGTAACAATGACGCTGACCCCAGCGTCTGCAATGTCAGACGCGACGAGATGGGACTCGATCGCGCCAGCGAAGGTCATTTTCAGAGTTCTGCCTGTCCGTGTCTCGTATTCTTGTTTCAGGCGTAACAGGGATGCCATTATGTCTGCACTGTTTACATCAACGACTAGAGTCGCGGCACCCTGAGCAAGAGAACACACCGATCAGCCAAACGATACAACAACATTGAAGGACGAGGAAACTTACAGTCCGGACACGAGCCAGCATCACATCATTGCCTTTGCCGAGTAACATGGCACGCAGGGCAGCAATCTGGGTGCTAACGCTCTGTGCACTGTTCTTCGTGATAGCGACATGCACAGCAACGTCGGTCTGGATGGATCCATTACCGAGGACATTCGGAGCGCCTAATGAAAATGCTGTCGACGAGCCTCGGACGAAGGTTCCCTTCGGGGCTGTCACACCGGCTGTCACACCACCTCTGTATGCCAGTCTGGCAGTAGGTCAGTGACTCATTCTGTCTTGTGGATGCATAGGACAGGCTCACAGTGTGTCTCGACCTCCAAATTGCAGACCATCAATAGCCCTCATGAGGACATCTCCAAGAAAGGCAGGTGGATCCTTCACGAGAGGGTTAAATACGGTACCATCAGTTGTGCTCGGTTCGAGGCGGATCTCGGCCAGACCGAGTAAAGGGCCATAGATGGTCAAACCGGGGACGACATGACCACCTTTGAGGTCGATGACCTCAGTGTGTTTGGTGTCGATCAAGTACCTGAGGCACTCGCCCAAACAGACAAGTCTACCGTCGTGGACGATAACGTTTCCTGGGCGCTCCTGGACGGAAACGTTGTCCCTTGACCTCACATACAGGCTACTAACGTTGGAAAAAATGGCGCGTTGCACGGAACGAGGTTCAAGGGGAGGGAGACCTTCACAGGTAACCGCATCTGCTGCTTCCTTGTCGAAGTTTGGTGTCTTGGGAGGGGACTGGAATATAAATGGTTTTACCGACACCTTGGGAGCCTTGAGTTGTGGAATTCCATCAATGAAAACTTGCTGTGGCGTGGCAGCAAGGCCCAGTGGATGTGAGTCCCAAATAACAATGTCTGTGCACTCCGTGAGCCTTGAGCACAGTGCAAGATGCGTTTCTTACCAGCATCATAGCCTGTTCGTAATCATAAACTTTATGATGGAAGAGGCAACGAAGAAACCAAATACCTTCTTTGATGCGACCAATTCGATGACCAAGACCCGTTGCATCTGCGGGGGTGGCTGTTATAGATAGTAGGGCAATGTTCATTGGCAGACCAAAGTAATGAGCTTGTGCCGCCTCGTGGAGGAGGTAGCGACTGTTGATAACGGGATGGTCTGACTTTATGATTTGTCAGCAACACTTTGAGCTCTAGGAATCAAGGGTACCAACTTTCATCACCACCGGGAAACCGTTGGAGGCCAATACACGGGGGGCAAATTCTGAACCTCGGTACGCTTCGCGCTTCTTTCTATATAAATGTAAATGACAAGGAGAACAATTAGTGAGAGATACGGACCTGAAGTTATTAGCAAAAAGTGCGATTGAAGGCACACCTCCCTAGTAACAGAAGTTAATCAGATTATTTCTGTGTCATAGGCAAAACTTTGATGGAATAAACACACCCAAGTTTTCCTGAGTAGATCTGGGACCAAGTAAGTCTCACCAGCATGATGGAATGAGGCGACAGAAAATTTGAATTCATTGGAGAGCTAGCAAAGATATCAGCATTTATGTTGTACCCAAATACTGGAACGTACTCGGATTATGCCATCCAAATCTACAGCCTACAAAACACATTCAATACCGATGTCACAGGGAGATAGAGAAATGTGTACCTCGTAGCAATGGACGGAGAGTTTCACTCTGCCTCTGAGTACATCAACCAAGGCCTCCCATTGGAGGTCCTCAGGAAAACCCGAGTTTCCAAGTTCTTTCCAAGAACCTGCCTCGGCCTTTGCACAGAAATCGTCTTGCTGATCGCGAATCTTGCGCGCAGTATCGTACGCTTGCCTGAAATTCCAACCTGTATCCATGCGGGTGATGGAATATACCCGCGAGGGGTTTTCACCTGTGTTTCATCCAACATTAGTTACACTCTACCCTGCAACGATTATCTATCGTAACCGACCACAGGCGTGCCTTTTCAGCGTCAGCTTATCCATCCAGACGGGGTGTGACGAACGACTCACTTCATATGCCTCCACCGAGGCGGCAGGTTGTGGTCGAAGTGCGATCCGTTGAGGGTATATGGAGGCTCCACAAGCATTGATGAGGGTGTGCGTTCTGTCGTTTCTCGTAATTTAATGACAAACGCCTGTCCACCTAGCGAAAATAACATGAACGACACGGAAGAGCAGATGTCGCTGGAACACACCAATATCATTTGCGCTTCCAGGGAGGATTTGAGCAGTTGTTACACCACCAGAACGTGCCAGCCCATAGCCATCGTCGTGTGTGTTTAACCCGTCGAGACTACGCAACCAAGGTAGAATGGGTGCTTTGTAAGAATTTGTGTCATCTGCACCTGCTGGGCAGTAAACAAGTTGGTCCGGTTTGGCAAGCATACAAACGAAACGACTCACCCTCGAATTCTGGTGCGCTCCCAACTCCAAGGTGTGAATGGAGATCGACAATACCAGGCGTAACCCATGCACCATTCGCGTCCACGACGCCAATGTCAAGGCCTCTGACAAGGCTGGAATCAACAACTCCCACTCCTCTAATCAAGCCTTTGAGCAATAACAGGTCGCCCCGAATGACCTCAGTTCCATTGTGCCCAGACGTCCATATCGTCGCGTTCCTGATGAGCGTCGGTTTGGCCTCGGGAGAAAAACGATCAGATTCCGAACGAGTGTGAAAGTCCGCTGGAGGTCCAGCTAGCTTCTTGATGTATCTGCACTGGTTGATGATATCCTTTCGTCTTGCTACCTCCTCGTTCGAAGGGTGGCTTTCGAACCAGGCCCGTGTGAAGAGGTACAGTATCGGGACAGTAACTGCGATGGCGTACAACCAAAACCAACGCGATCGACGTTGAGAGGAGACATACACATGTCCAAAGCTCCGCGGATAGTTCTTCATTTTGCTGTTGAGTCCCTGACGCAGTTCACAGGTGTGGGGAAGCGAACTACACACCAAAAGCGAAACCGTACCGGCTATTTTAGTACTACTCCCGATAATCTGATAAATCCGGACGGCTAATTGGCTCTCTAACTTTTCCCGACCGAGGGCGCGCAGGGAGAAGAACGTCGTGAGGCTCAGTTTCTGGCTCTCATAAGATCACATCATGCATCCCGACTTTCGAAATGTATTCCTATCAGAAAGGAATAACCGATCGGAACAGTGGAGGCCTAAATAGTGTCAGACGAAGTGCGAAAGCCACCACACCGTCTCCGATGAGCCCCACGCATTTCGGGTTGACAAAAACTGAAGATCCAATTCGACCGTCACTCCATAGTGCACACCACGTCATCGCATCACGGCTTGGGGGTATGAAAAGCAAAGGTCGTCGGGGTCTCTGGCCTGACCGGAACGACGATGGTATGGCCAGCGTTGTTACCGCCTGCACAACACGCGCAGACGTCGGCTCGTGCAAAGAGGAAGTCAACAAGTTTACCCTTGGCCTTGTCGCCTCACTGCGCGCCGAGAATTACGACCACTGAACCAGACATCAAGTTGGTGAGGGTCGGTTGAGGAACGAGGAGGTACTAGGCGGGATACCACTGGTTAAATATCTGCACCTCAGTCATGTTGGTGGGAGTTTGTGGTACATAATATCCATCGTTCCAAAAAAGGAAAGGTCAATTCGAGACTTTGTTCGGGGCCGCCACCAAGTATGCCCGCCTTTCAGTCCAACCCGCTGAATCCGTCTCCATTGCAGAGGAGACTGAAGCGGCATCCAGCGCTGTTTGGGGTACCATTCGTACTCATCATGGTTGGGGCATCGTTTGGTCTCCAGTCTTTCACACAAACGCGGTATGACTTGCAGGACAAGAAAATTAGACAGGCAAGTTCATGATTTATTCATCTCACCGTCGTCCTCACATCCTTTATAGCTGTCGCAAGAAGAAGCCCTCGGACTCGACAAGTCGAAGAAAAAGTTTGACATTCGAGAAGAGTACTACGTGCGTCTACCTGTTCTCTACCGTAACCAGAGGCTCATTTTGTACAGAAATTGAGTACGATGGCCGAACAAGAGTGGGAGCCGAAACGAATCGCCCGGCCAAGGGATGTACCAGAGTGGGGTGTACCACCGACCCGACCCGATGTGTTTCCAGACCAACTGCCGCACAAACCCCAACGGTGAGGAATCATTCGAAGTGGGGTTGATTGCGTGTCACCCTGCTAGTCTTCGGGGCACGACAAGTTTCGGAGGGCAACGGTAGAGAAGTTACAGACTTACAGTTGGGAATGTCGTCCGTTTCGTTCCTAGCGTTGGCTTCTGGGAATATCTGTTCCCCTGCAGACATGCGAAGCGACGGTTGCTTCAGGTACCACATTGCAGCTGCAGAGATAATGATGGTTACTCTGCTCTGTGTTGCACAAGGCGATGACATATGGATAGCTGAGTTTATATCTCTGCAGATTGTACATACGAATCGACCTTGATTCTTATTACTCGTTCTGGTTGAGGGAATCTTCTTTCGAGGATCGATAGAACTAGGGACCTAAAGTAAAGCTGAGGTTGAATGTTGAACGCTAAGTTGATGCCGTGAGGTACTACCTCATCGGATAAGGGACATCAACTTCAGTTGATGCGCATCACGCTGTTCTCACCACATACTCCGAAATCGGAGGTTTCTTCTCGCCGGCCCCAAGGGGGTGTATTGCTATGGTCTCGTAAAAATCCCGCACCCTTGCAGTGTTTCCCTTTGCACTTTGATTCACTGTCGGGCACCTTGTATCTCCACAGCGAATAGTGCGTATGTTCTTTGTTTAAAAGTCGGCACTCATCACACGCACTTGGCGCTCACCTCGGGTTGCAGTCGCAGGCGCAATGAGCGGCGTTATTTCCATTGTACCCGAGCGGCACGAGTTCCCCTTATCGACCACGCTCGGAGGCGTCGTTGCCTCCCTCAAGTGTTCTGCGTTGCGCTATCCCGTCTCACGCGGCGGAGTGACCTTGATACTCACTCATGGAGTCTCAGGCCGTAAGCTCAAACATCTTCTATAAGCTTATGTTCGACATCTCTGTTTGATCTGTCACAGATAAAGAACAATACCATACAGCCGTTACCAGATTGTTCAGCCTTCGGAATTCGGTCACCTATGACATACGGGAGATATGGTCGATTGACTTTCCCAACCACGGCGAGGCAGCTAGCTTGAACCGCCGTCTTCTCGACGAGTACAAGGCAAACAATGTAGGACAACAAGTTAATGGGACCTGCAGTGAGTGCCTATCCTCGCATCCCGATATTCATGGACACATCCTACCAGCGATCATGGACTTTGCTGCCTATCTACATGCCTTTTTGTCACTGCCGCATTTCAGAGGGCACAACATCATCGGTATGGCGCACTCGGGCGCTTGCACTGTATGGTACGCCCCTCGTTCCTGTTCCCTCGTCCCTTTGGAACGCTGAGCACAACCACGTTTGGCGCCAGGGTACAAGCACTCACTAGGTTTACGCCCGTATACCCAAACGCACTTATCCTCGTGGAACCGACGGTCATGTTCCCATCTATGTCACCAACAGATCCACGCTCGATCCACGGTGCCGCCAACGTCCGTGGCGCACTTGCGAAACGCGATAGGTGGCCCTCGCGTGCAGAGTTCAAACGTTGGCTCGCGACGAGCGGGAAGAGTATCTGGGGCCGATGGGACCCGAGGGTGCTCGATCTGTATGTGGTACGTGCTTGCGTCCGGAGGGATGAGACGTCGCCGGATGAGATGTCGTTCATTAGGAACATGCGTTTGAAGAGGTGACGTCGGAGGGGCAGGGGTATATAACGACGAGAGTACGCAAGGATGAAGAGGCGCCATTGTACACGTGTCTGGCGCATACGATCGAGCCCGCACAGCTTGCTGAGGTGTGTACGGCGCTCAACGAGGGTGGTCGGCGAGGCGTCCACGTCGTGTGGGCTGAATTCGAGGAATTCATGTACGTGGACGTGTTTCTCGTTCTGCGCTGAGCGGACATGTGACATCGACTTCCGTGCCTAGATCGAAAACGGCTAAAGCAGAGATTTTGGATGCAGCTGAGCACCAGATAACGACGCAGCGCACGGTCTCGGGGTCTGGACATCTCGTGAGTTGTTGTGGTTCTGTTGTTTGTGGTCTTTGGTAACGTCTTGCATAGATTCCACAACTGAAACCGGATGCGCTAGGAGATGCGATGCATGAGGTGCTTGGACTGATTGGGAGTGACACAAGATCGTTGCTTTGAATGTAAATACATTTTGATGAAGCCTATGGATGTCGTCTGTCATTGTTTCCCACTCCGTTGGCCTTGTATATTGCTGGTGTATGTCTTAGTCAGGACCAACTTCCTTCATGGTTCGAAAATCCTGTTCAACACCTCCACGGAGTCTACGTCTTCATATGGGTGGAATATCCTGCTAGATCTAAGCGTAGAGTGAGCCCAAGAGCGCTACTGTGCTGTGGGATTCCACTGGTTGTTGGTTTGTGATATAAAATCCACAGCAACTTCCATCCATAAAAGCGTATACCCGCCGCATTACCCCCCATTGGTCGCGCAGACCCCTCCCGAACATGTTCCGCAGAATATCCACTCTGCGCGACCGCTCAGAACCGGCGTCGCCCTCCAAATCCCCACCCAGTTCCCCGACCCGTCGTACGCATGCGTTTTACCAACATCCTTCGGGCAGCAGATTCATGGAAGATGCTGTCTCGGGCGTGTTGAGCTCGGAAACGGGAAGCGATGCGAGGTCCCTGGGCATTTCTAGCGTTCAGTCGGTGCCGTCCTGGAGCGGCTTGCGTACGCAACCTTCTAGGCTCCAAAAAATTCGTCGGGGACCTCTACCGAATACTGGTTCGCCACCGCCGACGCATGTGAACGAGTTCGTCAGTGAGGACTCTGCCTCGGATGTCACCAGTACATGGACTGTGAGTCTCCGTGTATCTGTTGTTGCGAAGATGGTATACTGAGACACGTACATGTTCTGTGTAACATTGACAGATTGCGTCAATACCAGCACCCCCAACCCCACCGCCGCCAGTGGTATCCAAACCCTCGATATCCTTCTGTCCTGCATCACACCCCGCCGAATCGTTTACAGAGTACGATCGACTGTCTATACGGTCACACGAGACCCCTGCGCGCGCGGTCCTCCGCGTTGCCGCTCCGGAAAAAAGTCAGTTCTGCCGTGAGATATTACATACATCTCTCCCCTCCAACCGTGACGCTATGCGGGACATCATACCCGAGAAGAACGGCTTCGTAGAAGCGGTCATCGAGGCGTACAATAACCATCGGGGACTCATCGTGCGCCCGGACGACGTTTGGCTCGCGATCATGACACAGTTTAGTTTCTTTGTCAATGGAAACTCGGAGGCACTTCGCAAGGTGTTTGTCTCACATGAGGGCAAACGCGAGTTGGTCATCGAGTCGGGGGGAAATCGGTATAACATGGACACGGCGTCCATGGTGCACCGTATGACGGCGCTCATGCAAGAGCAGATCGCAGACCCATTCCTCCTTGATTGGGTGATACCCAACTTCACGACGACGACCCCGGTGGACAAGACGACGTGCGCCATCGTGATGATGGGCGTGATGAAGAACTTCTTTGCGTACAAATTTTCCCTCCGGTGTGGGATTCCCAAAGTCACGCTCGAGGGTGACAAAAAGGACTGGCAGACGATCCTCGATCGCCTCGAACACCTCAAGAAATACGGTATCCCGACGATCGCGTGGTATCACCTCCTCCGACCCATCCTCTCTCGTTTCGTCGCCGCTTACGACGACCCCAACCACTCCGACAACCTCGACTTTTGGAACAAGGTTGCGCATCGGGAGTCAGAGAGCGGTCCACAATGGTTATCCGGATGGATCACCGCGTTTTGCGTCTTCAACGAACGGGGGGAATGGCAGGGGAACAAACTTAAAGAAGACCGGATCCTGGAGCACGAACCCAAGAAACTCTTACGACCCGTCGATCCCCTGCAGTTGACGCCCTCCCAATTTGCGGCGGTGTACATGATCCGGGAACGTTGCCCGCATCTCGCGTTGGACGGGTTCCCGTATCCGACGGTCGACAGTCGGGACGTGCCGTGTGGGTATGTGAGTTTGGACGTGATGTTGGACGATAATGGGCAGGTGGTGGAGACGATGCTGGTCGCAGGGTCGGTTGGGGCGCAGATTTGTTCAACAGAGAAGACGGAGTTGTTTAGGAATGGGATGAGGGATACGGTGAGACCCGTCTCGGGGTGGTGGTATTTTACGAAGCGGGAGGTGGTTGAGGAGGAAAAAGAGGACGAGTACGAGACGGGTAGTGAGTATTAGGTCGGGATGGTTTCTCTGAAGTGGCGAATAACTTCTTTCTTCATTTCGTTATGTTCTAATTCGTCTGACTATTCTATGTTTTCTGGATACTCTAGTGATGCACGCACGTTATTGGTCATAGTGTAAAGTCACGATGTAGGCTGTAGATGGATAAATCGTGGTTACTTTCTTCAAGGCTGACAGCGCTGACATCTCGCCTGCACTACAGTCGCACGTATCTCTACCACTCGGTGTTGTAATACATTTTGCCAACTGTAGGATAAAGAGAAAATTATTATCATGTATCATCAAGGGAGTGGTTTCTGATGGAAAGCTTGATCACCGGGACTGATGCTACGAAGACCGATCCTCCAAGGAATATTTCAGGTCCCTCTTTGCCTTCCAAAGATCGCGAGCGATTGAGCGAACCCTTGACCACCGATCATAATATAAGTCACAAAGCTCCTGAGGCTGCTGGCTGCCACGAAAATAATTATAGTTCCAATGAGAACGTAAGCTGAAAATCGGGTGGGAAGCCACATGAAAGAAAACGCCGAGGGCCTCGACTGATTCTTCCCCGATGGGCGAGTGGAGGACGTTGATGTACGCGCCTTGCGGCATGGTCAGGCCATGCCACGGGTGGCCTTGGGGAATTTCAGTGTAACCACGAGTGTTGAACATGAAGAAGAAAATGCGGAGCGATCTACATCTTTCCATTAGCTGTAGGAATCCCTCGGGAGTGATGCTGCTCGATTCCTTCCAATCATAATCCTTGCCCACCACAAACATTTCTAGATTGGGCCACGAAGATGCCAAACAAAGCAACTCGCACTCGTTCAGATCTGCGCCACAAGAAATGTCAAGTGTGATAGCTTTGATGTTCACAAAGACTGTCAAAGGACGAAGAAGATCGAGGGTGATGTAAAATGGGGATGCTCCCTGCCAACGAATGATACTGGACTCGTAGTGGGTATAGATGTGAAGGGAGAGTTTGGAGTCATGGGTGCAAGCTCCTTGGAGGGCTATGAAGAATGCCATGAGATCGGGCGCAGCCGGACCAACATGAAGACAAATAGAAAGGGCATGAACCTGCGGAACGCAGAGAAGTCGAAGGAGCCTCCAAATTGAGGTCAAAGAATTGGAAGTGAGATGAAGGTCCCGCAGCGTCGCGAACCTTAGTGTGGAAGCAGGGGATTGAGAAGTGCTGATTCGATCGACCATAGTGTCATGGACATTGAAGCTCAGAGAAAGCAAGTTACGTAGAGTAGAGAGATAAGAGAGGACTTCGATGTTGAAGCTGACGTCGTAACAATTTGCAGAACGGAGGTTTTTCCAACGACAGATGAGACCAGAGAGTGCGTCCACGCTAGCCCATTGTAACACACGGAGTTCCGTCACAATTGGACATTCTGTAAAAGCTTCGATCGCAGTACCGAGGTTCACTACGTCCTCGAGTGAGATATCTGTCAGCTTGGGAGGTGCGAGGTGCCGCAATAAAGGAACGATTGTCTTGCTGGGTTCGTGTAGCCCAACGATACGAAGGTTAGGGAAAATCGGTTCACTGGATGTTGGTGGGTTGGAAAGGACTCTGATACAGTCTGCAGCCAAACCAGATGAACCACGCAAATAAGAGAGAGCTTGCACGCGGCGCGTATAGCCCAGAATGGTATTCCACTCAGTCTGCTCGAGGCGTTGTTGCAGTGAGTAGATCCGCGCAGACTTTGGTCAATGAATCATATAACATGTAAGACATTGAATGGTCTTACGCCTTTAGATTCGATCCATGACGTATGAGGGATGCACCGTACGAGCGGTGTCAGGTCAACCAATTCTGCCCAGATCATATTTAACGCTGGCTCCTTGAATGCTTTGCATGTTCTCGCCAGCGCGGTGAGGTCAGCGTTCGCATAAAAACACCGCCCGGGAGGGTGTAGTGTCCTGTGATGCCTAGGATAGGAGCAGTAACTGAAGATGTGGAGAAGGATTTCTTCTATGTAGAGTGTGTGATGCATCGATGAGACTTTCAGAAATGCAGGGAGCGGCAACTTTTTCTAGGATTTCAGGCACCTCAAACTTGTGACGCAATGCCGATAACCATGCAGATGGTTGTTAGTGGAAGGAAGAAGTTCCAACTGCGACAATATTTGACAAGCCTCAGGCAGTGACTAATCGTGGGAAATCCGGGTTATACATCACTGATTGGTTCAACACGGTAGGTCACTCTACCGTTCGACCACTGCAAACCTCAGCTGCTTCCTCGATACATCGTACACCTTACGTGCAAGAAACCTTTCGCGAAATATTCCTTTGCCTCCCGCTCCAACTATGGATACGTTCGTTGCCAGAAAGGAATGCCCTCAACGTCGCTACTTTCGCTCATCTCTCTCACTTGTACAACTTGGATTGTTTGTACTTCAAGTTAGACAATGAAGTAGTCGATTGGGTCCAGCCTTGCCAAGCTTCGAAAGTTTTCCCTCCGTTCTGAATCTTTACCACCAGTCTGGAGGTTTTCTTCACCATCTTCACCTGCCAGTGATCGACTTCATGTTGAGGTTATCCCTCGCGTTATCCCAACTGCGCCAGATTTCATGTCATCTCTTCCTGAACTCCAAGAGACCTGCGCACATGACACCCTGCGCAACTCTAGACTTATTCTCAGCGAGGACGTACCCGACTCATCGGATTCTGAATTCGACTGGGATTCCTCTCGATACCATATAACATTCGACCACCTCCACCCTCTGACTGTCGACCTTTGTCGTGGCGTAGATTTAAACAAACGTGGGCTGCTCTGTTTAGCAACTTCATGACCATGTTTGGAACAGTTTTCGTTATGCGACAACTAACGGCGGTTCGGACACCCGAGGGGGCTTTGCAAGGTGTATCACGAACAGTGGGAGAGGGTGGACGCGTTCGCCCACAAACTATTGCAGGGAATGGGAGAATTACGACGCTCGCTAATATCCTGGTACTAAAAAAACTTAGCAATTGTTGCGGATTCTGAGCCGCAAGGGCAATTCTAGGTTCCAAGCTGAAGACGGATTGCAACAATTCAAATGATTTTCATTCACGCAAACAAATAGAAATCATAAACATCGGAGTGGTGTGGCAAGTTGTCTCAGACCTAATTACAAGATATGACGAGCTTCGACCTACACAGAACCCAGGCAATACCCAGTGATGGCCCGACAAATCTGTCCGTTGCAGAAAAGTCAATGCGGCGCCGAGAAATCCACAGGCATTCGTAATTTGTTTCATATTCTACCTCTAGCTGGTGTAGTCATTTGGTTCCCCAAGCCAATTGGTGCGTTCAACATCTATTAGCATTTGTTTTACATCTGTAGCTTGTGGGTCTTCTCGTCTCGCCTTTCGTCCAGTCAGCAACGTGCGCGGGAACATTTCCTAACACGGACTAACCGTGGAGGATCATTGGACATGTGCATGTCGTTCCACATACGACTAGCCTTATCGTCAAATCACGCACTTGGTCGCTTCGCATTCACACATCGTGAGTTGTGCAATCATAATCAACTTTATTGGACTAGACTTGTCCAACTTGAGAGAAACTAATCATAGTTATGGCAAATCGATCAACTAACACGCCACTGAGGTCTCAGAGAGAAAGAATGGGGAGTTCTGCTGGCTTGCCAGTCTTGGCTCCCGTTGTCTTACACATGATTGCGCGCCATGCCACACAACTGAGACACATTGTACGCCCTATCTTGTTTCCATTCTTCGTTTTGCAAATTGAAACCCTTATATGGCTAGGTCCACATTTTGTTACTCCAGTGCGCCACCATGAAGAGTATAAGTAAAGGCTGCTCGTGCCCTTTTCTTCTCCTTGGACGTCATGTCCTTCCTTTCTCTGTTTTTCGATACCATGTCCTTTGTTTCGTTTGTCTTCCCGCCCATGCTAGGATATTTCGTTATGGCAGTGTTGGCCATCACGCCAAAGACGCACACTCTTCGAATGGCACTGTGGCCAGTTGTCGCGTTATTGACCTTGCGTGCAACGGTTTATGTGGACATGTCACCTGGCGAGCCCGATAAAAAAGCTCGCAACACTTTTCTACTTGTAGTGAGTATTCCGTCCGTACTTGCCTTACGCAAAGTCACAATTTGCCAGGTTTCAATGTTCTTGATAACCGCCCGTACCTTCGACTGGACGTTACAGAAAGAGCCGTTCGTGCGACACTTGTGTCACGCGAAAAGTCCCCGATCGATCATCATGGACGCCCTCGATCTCGCCACTACCATGCGCGGTGATGGCTGGGACTGGTCGCGCGGAGTGTACATTCCGCGTGAGACCCGACCAACTGACCGCAAAGGATTTGCATTCCATGTAGTCCTGTCCACAACTTTCCATTCTCTCATCTCTGGCATCTTTCACAACGCCCTCAAATTGATTTCTCCCGCGGGATTCGGATCTCCCTCTGGAGAATCTATCTTTGATGAAACTCTCCCGTTCCACGCAAAATATCTCCGAGCAAGTGTTATCTCAGCCCTTACCGTGGTCGCAATCTATGCTGGCATCCAGACATGGTACGACACGTGTACCATAATCGGTGTGTTCATCCTTGGTCAGGATCCCGCACAATGGCCTCCTGCTTTCGACGCTCCGTGGCGCGCGACATCACTCAGTGATTTATGGGGACGCAGGTGGCACCAGTTCTTCCGCCGCTTGTTCATCGTCCAAGGTGGCTATCCATTCTCCTTGGTACTGGGCAAGGCGGGTCTCATTATCGGCACGTTCCTCTGCTCTGGTTTCCTTCACCACATGGAGGTTCTCCTGTTCAAGGACGGTGAAGGGCCTTGGAGACTGTTGGTCGGGTTTGGGATGATGGGAGTTGTTGTCCTTGCCGAAAGGATGTTCAAGCAGGCGACGGGGAGGAAGGTGGGTGGGGTGGTGGGGTGGATCTGGACGATGGGGTGGCTTCTTGTGTTGGGGAATTTCATCATCGACGCATTCGCGAGGGGCGGGGTCT
>JBBPMO010000907.1:0-14837 GCA_038090315.1 Xanthoconium stramineum | reverse complement strand
CATGGACCTTGTCTGGGGAAAATGTGCTGTGGGATCCGTTGCTGCGCAAATGACCGTGGGTTCTTCTGAATCACCGGTCACCGGTCACCGGGCTATGCGCGTCAAGCCATGAACCATGTGCATAGTGCATAATGTCCCAAAGGCGAGCCCTTCACATTGGCGTTTTCCCATATGGCGCTGCATGCCAGCAGCTAGTTCATCCTCGTGACTCTGCATTCTGTCATTCATCTTTCTGTCTCCGACCGCGCCCGATGACCATGGGACGGCCATCACTCTGGAGCAGGTGGACTGGTCACGACCGTCATCAGTACAAGCCCCATGGGACACCGACTTGTCCCTAGCATCAAAGACTAGCCTAAGTTAACGATGCCGCCGCACAACCCATCAATCTTACTGATACAACTCGCCGACTCGGGCTCCGAACGAAACGAGCCGTTCGTGTAGAAATAGTAGAGTTAATTAGCACAACACGTAACACTCTTAGTTCTTAGTGCGTCATCACTCCGCATCGATTTACGTACTGTACTCATGGTTGGGAGTCGAGGACGGTGGGTGACCGTCGAGAACTGTCGCGGGGAATATGCTCGGAGCGCGTAACAATGATCTCAGTGCACCATCTCGCGGTGTGTCGCTTGCCGTATTCATGGTCGCACGGAGAAGTCGTTCACCAAGGTCCCTTCGAGCATAAACCACGTCGGAATAGTCATATGGATACCGAGAAGAACGAGACGTACTAGAGGGTCGAAATGGCAGTCTGCGAGATTACTCCTTCGCCTTCGAAGTTCTATGAATTTTCGGCCCAGGTATCAACGGCCAGAGACAACTTGAGAACTGAGGTCATGTCTAGTAAAGGGCGTATCAGCCCTATTGGACAATAAACATGAATTATAAAAAACTTGAGAACCGGTTGGCTTTCCATCGCGTTCTAGAGCATGAGGGAACTGCTAGATTGCGACACGGAGATAGCGTGCAGTCCTCTTGAAATGATGAATGTGCCTCGTGGTTTCAAGATTCAAACACGTATCGTCATATGACTCGAGAAACAGTCAGCTTTTTGTCAGAACTGTCGACCGTCGTTCCGCACGGACCATAATATGCGACAATACAACCAGGAACGAGGCACGTACGAGGAAAGATGTCATCTGATTCTAACGTGAGTTTTTTCTCCTCCATAGAAAGAAAACACGCAAGACCGTGGATTATTGACATGATTGGTACGCTTATTTGTTGGACGAGTCAAAAGGAACATGCCAATGCGATATGGCGTGTGGAGCTGAGCTCTTGACGTGGTGGAAAACGGAAATAGGGCGTCAATCAGTGTGACCCGGCTGCAAGACTTTGAATAATGAAAAGTCCGCAAGGCTACCTCCTTTGCTGTGCCCCTTCCCTTGTGGCTCATAATCTCGGATCTGCCATGACCTCGGGCAATGGACAGGTACCGTGAGAGCTGGTATGCCTGGAGAAAAGGTCGCTCGTAGTAGACTGCGTCATTCGGCATGGAGAAAATAGAGAGATCGACGATGGAAAATAGCAAGCAACATGCCGAATGGCCAATGTATCTCGTGACCTTTGAGTGCGCGGACGTGGAGACGACTTGAGAACAGGTGAATTTTTGGAATACGGAAGGAATGAATAAGTTTAGGTATAGTGAAACGCGCAACCGCTTCGTAATAGCCAATCCACACGGTTCGTGCGGAACCGGTATGCGATGTTACAACCAGGAACCAGCCATACTTGAGGTAGGAGACGATCAAATTCTGATGCACGGTTCCCTCACCCCAAAGAGAAAGGCAACAATTTGGTCGATGTCCGGGCTCTGTTGGCGAGGGGTGAGCTATGGACACGGTAACCTCGTATGGAGGACCACAGTTGTGGATATGGACACATGAAGGCGTACCATCAATACTCAGTGGCCAGGGGGTGAACTGGCTTCCACATAGAGGCAAGATTGTGTATCACTGATTCGGTTGATATCGAAACTCTGCGAGATGGGCTGAAGATACGGTGATTAGTGTTTCGCTTATTCACACTCCGTGCAAGCGTGGAGACGGGGAAACCAAAAACAGGATAATTACAGGGGAAGATGAAGAAAAGCCCGGGGACAGGCTGCGGAGATTGACCGCCATAACCACGATACTCCCGAGGTGACCTGGGAACAAGCAAGAATGGGTCATTGCACACGCAAGGCAAGAGAGACGTCGATCGAGGGTGGCGATAACGTCAAAACATAGTTCGATAAGCAGAATTGGATGATGAGAAAAATGTTCGCGTTTCATTACAGTAAGCGGGCCACCAGAAAATAATATTAACCCGATGATGACGAACCGCGGCGACGAGGAGGTGACACAGTTGAGTAAGAACGATTGAACGTTGACGTTTAATTCCACGTATCGGGATATAGCCGTCAGATTTACCCGTTGGCTCCAAAAATGCCCCGGTGCCTTGGCTTGCAGTGCCTCGGTGAGAATTAAGCGCCCATGTCGAGCCTCGTGGAAACTGTGCGCACGCCGCAACTGGGTGGTTAGGGAAGTTAAGCTGTGGGCGCGGACATCAAAACACGGTTCGACGGTGTTCGAGAACAAGGTGTCGACGTGGCGCAAACTGGGGCAGAGAACGTTGTTGCCCTGGGGCGTCAATCGTTGGCAAGAGGGACAACAAGGCGGTGCGTTTATAATGGAACACGGTCGTCGAGTTTGGGGGGGATGATGGCGCTGTGCTAAACGTGTTTGAGCGGAGAAGAGAGTGCACCGTGAGATGACCCTACAGCAATGAGCTGTGCCAAAGTAACCCCCCTGTGCAAGGGGGGTCGACTGGGGGGTGCTGGATCTGAGATCGGGCGGAACTTAACCGGCAACTGGTTCGCCCGGAAAGGCAGTTGAGTTGATCCTAACCTGACGACTACGTCAGATTACATACATCATGTTTTTGCGCTGCAGACTGCAATTCAACGTGGCTGGATCTGAGAAGACTTTAAAAGAGACGGGCTGACTCGCTGTTCAAGTTCTCCCAGCAGAGTCATGTCGTCTTCTCTCCTCGCATCGTACATTTCCCACATCAACGAGCTTGACGCTCTCCTGTCCGTCCTCTTCTTCCTCCTCCTCCTCCTCCTCCCTTCTAACCCTTCCACAGCACTGGAAAGCCAGTCACACTCACCGGCAGCGATCTCTCGCTCGCACAGATCGCCGCCATTGCCCGCCATGTTCCCTCCTCCACTGCGTTTCCCTCTGCGCCGCCTCTTCGCCTCTCCGACGACGAACTCCTCCGCGCTGCACACAACGCGTCCCGTCACGTCATCGCTTCCAAGGTTGAGGCCGGCCTTTCCGTCTACGGCGTGTCCACTGGCTTTGGTGGAAGCGCAGACACCCGCACAGACGACCCTGTCGCTCTCGGGGCCGCCCTCCTCCAGCACCAGCATGTAGGTGTGCTCTTCCCGTCTTCTCGCTCCTGCGATGCATCGGTCGCTGGTATGTCCGCAACGTCGTCCACATCTCATCCCACTCATCCCCCACTAGCACCCCTGCCCCTCTCCGATCCAACTCAGTCCACCACGATGCCCCCCGCCTGGACACGTGCCGCCATGCTTATCCGCACCAACTCCCTCTTACGCGGTCACTCTGGTGTGCGTTGGGAACTCGTCCAAAAGATGGTCGATGTCATCGAAAAGGGCATCGTACCACTCGTTCCCCTCCGTGGGAGCATCTCAGCCAGCGGCGGTCAGTATCTCGCACACTTCATTTCCATCGTCGCTTATCAGCGCCTTTCAGATCTTTCATCTCTCTCTTACATCGCCGGCATGCTAATTGGAAATCCTGCCATACGCGTATGGTTGCTAGCGTCCCCAGTTCCTCCGTCCCTCCCCGCTCCATTAAATCATCTCACGCCACGCTTCCCGTATTCCCTCCCACTTTCATCGACCGTTACCACATCTGGCATCGTTACTCCCGCCACAGAATCAGGTGGCGTCTCCCCTATTTCCCCGAGCACGCCTGCATCCTCGGTTCCTGATGATGACTTTGCCAAATCCCACTTTATCCCTGAATCAGCTTTTTCCTACACTCCCATCTCCCATTCCTCCACAGTATATACTGCCCCCAGAGCTCTCGCCCTCACGAACACGGCCCCCCTTCCCCTTGCATCCAAGGAACATCTCGGTATCCTCAATGGGACCGCATTCAGTGCTGGTCTAGCCGCGCTCGTTGTCAATGGAGCCAAGGACATTGCATTCCTTGGAGCTGTGAGTGCTATAAATCGGATCCGAGTCGCAAATGTCACCTCACACTCTGCTAGGCCCTCACCGCACTGTCGATCGAGGCTACGTTGGGTGCTCGTGGCTCCTTTGATCCCTTTGTCAGCTATGCTCGCCCTCACCCTGGTCAAATCGAAGCAGGCCATCTCATTTGGTCTCTCTTGGCCGAATCCAAGTTCGCTCAGGACGATGAGGTCGAGGTTAAGATTGAGGACGACGACGGTGTGCTCAGGCAAGACCGCTACTCTCTTCGTACCTCTCCACAATGGCTGGGCCCGCAATTTGAGGACATCAAGAGAGTCGAGGAAACCATCCGTATTGAAGTCAACTCGACGACCGATAACCCATTGGTGGAGCCGCCCCGCGAGCCTGGTGGGCAAGGTTCGTGGTTCTCATGTCCTGATGCATATCCCCGGCTCACGCGCGTCCCAGGTAAAATCCATCATGCCGGAAACTTCCAGGCATTGGCCGTTACAAACGCCATGGACCATCTTCGACTCTCGCTTTCACACATTGGTCGGCTCATGTTTGTACAACTCACCGAGATCATCAACCCTACTATGAATCGTGGTCTTCCCGGTAACCTGTCGGGGGGTGAGAGTGCACTGGACTTTGGGTGCAAAGGCCTTGACATTGCTGCCGCATCGTACACTGGGGAGCTAAATGTCCTTGGTGGCATGAACGTGGGTGTGGGAAACGTTAGTGCGGAAATGCACAATCAGAGTGTCAAGTCAGTTGTTCCCTTTTTGCAACGTTCCCGCTATTGACATACTTGTCCTGCTAGTTCCCTCGCTCTCATCTCAGCTCGCTACACACTGACAGCGCTCGAAGTATCCCAATTGCTGGCAGCCACACACCTGTATGTTGTCTGCCAGGCTCTCGACGCGCGTGCCCTGCATGGCGAGATGAGGCAAATGACTGCCCAGGTCGTGCGCGATGTCGTGCGCCACGAGTTTGCTCTTTCTGGGGCAGACCAACTTGTTGACAAGATTGCGCGCAAAGTGTTGCCTCAGATATATGACGCGCTCGACCGGACAACGAGCATGGACACCGTACCGCGGATGGCCAAAGTGGCGAGCGAGGCGGTCTCTCCGCTCATCGAGGGGCTCGCATGGCTCGACCTCTCTGCACTCGATCTGGGCAAGGTGGCGTCGTTCCGTACAACACTGGCAGACAGGCTCGTGGCGCTTTTGACGGAACTCAAGTGTGCTTACATGGGAGTGTCGTTGGCGGATGTGCGAAGGGGTCGCACGGGGTCCACGCCGACACCCACGCCGGTCTTTGACATTGCTCCACGCGGTCGAACACCCGCATCAGGCTTTTTGGCGCCTCGTACGCGTGTGCTGTACGAGTTTGTCCGCGAGGGCTTGGGGATCGGCATACACGGTGCAGACAACCTGCGCGGAAGTGTGTTTGGCATGCGCGACGGGATGATGCCCGGAGTGGAGGAAGCAGAGATGGGCGGGCTGGTGGATACGACGTTTGGGGACAAGGTGGCGTTGATCGTCGCAGCCATTAGAGATGGCCGAATGGCGCGTGTACTAGTGCGCGCTTGCGCTGGTGTGGAAGCGTAAAGTTCCGAGCAGACACATGGAAGTCAACATTACATGTATATCCTGTATTTTTGCATACCAAGGGGTCCCATATGCACCAGATAATTCTCTACATGTAGATAGATCACCAGCGGAAGACATGGTTTACTCGTTTCAGAGACGGTTCTGATTATAAACATTAGATGTGATGGTTCTCATGTCAAGGCGCCAATTGAGTGGTGAGATGAAACGGTCGAACGTACAGTACCATCGGGTATTGGCGGAACAAGTAACCGAAGCAGCGGGTCTTCGAGTCTACAACTAGGAGCTCCGGACTTGTGAATCCATCACCTCTGAGTCTAGACGCAGACGTAAAAGACTTGGCGCGTTTGTGCCCAAATCCAGATCTTGAAGTACAAGGTGGCTCTGGCCCGGGCGCATACATGCAGCATCGTCGATGTGAAACAGGGACAGCTGGAACAATCGACACGACAGAGCGGGACGAACTCGCAAGCGTTGTACCCCGCACTGGTTTCGAGTTCCCCACTTGGAGCCTGAGGACACCGTCCGAGGGTGCAGTGTGGCGTCGGTGTCAATACATACACGTGCGTAGTGCACATATACGCCGTGCCATTTACATGCAAGGGGTGGGTTCTTTGGTTCTGATGCGGCGTATCAAGAGTCTAAACGAGTCAACATGGGACACACGTTCGGGTGGCAACGCGGAGGTCACCGTCCAAGACGCACGCCGGGTTGCCAAGGCGAATACAATAACGTCAAACAAAACTTGGCACATGCACACTCAGAATCCGACGTAGTTACACGTCCACACCCGATCGTGTTGCGCGCCTAGACTCGGACGCGTTTGCGAACCCGTACATATGTATTTACTTTACTCTTGCCATGTAAGCAGGACATGTGACACCTTTTTTTGCTTGAAAATAAATTTCTTTTTCCTTCCAACGGATCGGAAAGCCCAGGCCGTCCCGCCCAAGTCCCACCAATGTCTGATACTCCGATCGCCGTGTCTGTGCCCGTGTCCGATCGAAGCCCGATAGAGTTTACAAGTGACCCGTCTTGGAGAAAAGACCGTCACGCGGCGCTCAGGGAAACACCAAGATCGGAGGACGCACCATGTGTCGTTTTCCTCGGGCTTCGATGGCGGGGTCGCGTAGGACTTTGCCGGCGAGGCGTTCGACGCGCCCGACGATGCGTGTGCCGAGGGGTGGGCGATCCCGTGCCACTGCTGGCTGGGAGTCTGAGACGGCGTCTGCAGCTGGGTTTGGATTTGGATTTGGATTTGGGGTGGGTGGTGAGGCCACGGGGACGGGGACAGGGTTGGCGTCGGCAGGTGTCAGCGTGTTTGGGTTCGAGTCTGGGAGCGGGACTTTGGCTGGGTCTACAGCGACGGGGACCGTATGTGCCGGTGCCGCCTGGGCTGGTGCCCGTGACCCAGATCCAGACTCGGACATGACGTCTTCTCCGCCCCCATCGGACCTGAACGACGCGGCGTAGTACTCGTCCTCGTCACGCTCGTACCCGCGGCTCGTCGTGGGCACGTATACACGTGGGCGCACGAGCGACTCCTCGGGGGGCGACTCGGAGACACCCATGTATGGCACGCCGGGGATGTGGCATGCGCTCAACCCGGTGGAGCAGCCTGCCATGCCGGGGTCGTAGCCCGCGTACGAGTCGTCGCCCGCGCCGCCGAGGTCGGGTTCGGGTGCAGAGGGGTAGCCCCCGGCGAGATCGGTACCGCGTCCGCCGTGGTTCCCCGCGAGGAGGGTGTCGTCGTCGTCATCCCCTTGTTTGGAATGGACTTGGGTGTCTCCCCCGCTGTCCGAGACGAAATTGGCGCTCCGGTGATAGTCGTCTGTGGTACTCAATGACTGGGTGTTGGCGTAGAGTGCCGGCAGACTCACCGCGAGACAAGTGTCGTCCGCTGAGGTAGGACATGGTCGAATCGAAAAAGGGGTTGTGTGTGTCACGCGTTCGAGGGTTACATGTGTCTAACAAGTGACGTCACTCCGATCATGACATGTTCTGTCCAAGTTCATCGAGTCATCAGCAAACCATGTATTGACGTTACCGCTTGACGATACGTACTCTTTCATGACCATTCCGGAGCTGTGATTGGATGAAGGCGGCCTAAAAAGGCAAAAAAAGGGTCCTCGGCAAGCACAATAGCCTCAACCACTTTTCCGACACACCGATGGGCCAACGTTAACGATCATATGCAGGCAGTTGAGGCGAGCGTGACCTAAAACATGCTCGTGCCCCCGGATCTCTGTGAGAGCGAGACTACGCATTAGCGTTTGAATCTTCCAGGGCAGCGGAGAACAGACACCCAGCGAGATCCGATGCCGCTAACATCCTATCCGAAGGCATTCCTCGGCCATGTGCACATCATGCATCATGATCTCGACGCGATCACGATCGAGACATACTGATAGGGTTGTGGGACACACGGCACATCTTGACCGCCTCAAGTTTCCAGTTGAGCAATACACAGCCCACACCCTAAGTATCGACCTTGGCGCCAT
This sequence comes from Xanthoconium stramineum, assembly GCA_038090315.1. NCBI lineage: Eukaryota > Fungi > Basidiomycota > Agaricomycetes > Boletales > Boletaceae > Xanthoconium > Xanthoconium stramineum. The sequence goes on along the minus strand of JBBPMO010000907.1, from coordinate 6,516 downwards.
ATCACTGGAAGACACGATACAATCGACTCTCTAATAACTCATACCCCATATAACCCATACTCTCATGAGAACACGGGCCACCTGCGGCGTTACTGTCTGTCGAACTTCCTCACAAGTTCGTCAGCCGATGGGCGTTCACTTTCGTCAGGATCCCAACACCTTTGGATTAATTCCCGGTGCCAAGGAGTAATATGCTCATGCCGGGTCGGTATTTTCGGTCGTTCTCCTTTCAAAACCGTCAAGACAACAGCGGGTACAGGAATGCCATCATATGGTTGTTTCCCAGACAGCACCTACAGTGGCATATCAGACATGACGCCATGTAGTAAAACAAATGCACAAACATGAAGCATTACTCCACCGAACGAGTAGATATCGCAGGGCTTTGTGGGATAGTAGACCACATCATCTTGCGAAGTATAGGCGCGTCGGACAAGATCAGGATCCGAAAAATACAAGCCACCATAGACACCAGATACCAGGTAAGATGTCCCCACGAATTCACTCGCAAACGAGAGAGTAAAGCCGGTGATACAAGCCGTCCCATCTGCACCAATCAGAACAATGTCCTGTGGAAGAGCAATTAGCCATCCTTCCAAAACACGACTAACACGGCATACGGAATGCAGATCACTATGGATGACGCCTTGGCTGTGGACTGAGGGACGTGATGAGAAGCGATCATGACTACAGCCATAAATCTGGTACATACGATAGCACAGACCAACTGCAATATCCCCAAGCTGGGCCCGATGTTATTGAGTATATATCCGCCGAGTTGAAACATAGACCCACCAAACGGTGTTTCTCTGACTTGGACAACCGCTGATTCACCAGGTAACGGGGTAGAGATCCATTGTAGAACCATGGGCTGACCATGCTTAGTAAGGGCCCGAAGCCAGACACCACTCCGAGCAGCGGAACGATGTTCTGGTGTTGTAATCTCCCCCAAACTTTCAATTGTCTGCGCAATTTCTGCAACGGCGTGGAATAAGTGGCGAACCATCATTTCAGCAGGTAAACATATCCGATTCTACCTTCTCGTGGAATCTCAGGTCCCTAGCGTCTGTTTTCATCACTTTTACCGCGACCTGGTTACCTTAGTCAGCGTAGATCCAATTTGTTTGTAACAACTCTACCAAACGGGAGTGTTCCCCGGAGATCAAGTCACACTCCCAGATGTCTGAGAAAGCGCCACCAATGGTAGGCCAGGATTTCTTCTTGATGACATTCGCAGTTAAATCATTAAAGGGAGGTTCGTTCAAGTGTTCTAAACAAGTATGATGTGAGGGCATGATTCCGAAGAGTCTTCCAGAACAGACCTTCACTTCCTTCTCCAGAATCAGCTGTGTGATAACTCGATCCTGATGATGCGCGAGAATTCGGGCGAGAATTTTGACCCTCATCATCATCAATACTGTTTTCGCCCATAGCCTTACCCATCGCCCTGCCTATCGCCTTGAGGAAACCCCGGGTTCCTTTTCGGGTTTGCGTAACATTAGTTTGCAGATCGTTGTTTCCAGGACGATTCGGTATGCTGGACGATAGTGTTGGGACCTCGAGGTGATCCCAGATGGGCGTTGGAGATGGGCATGCAGACAAGAGTTGTTGGCAGGAGGATACCATATCCTCAGCAAGCGGTCTCTCCGGAATCGATGACCAGCACCGTTCGACGAGTGCCCAGTGTCGATCGTCGATCGGTCGCGCGAGCGGTCGACTAGGCTTGAGACCTTGAGACAAGCGTAACACGACAGCGACATCGGCCCGGACTTCGGACCACGGGTATTTTCCGGACAGTACCTGCGGAGAGGGTCACAACTGTACATTGATCGAGGGGGAAGGCGCGTACGAAAAAAGCCAAATTCCCGAACGAATAGATGTCGCTTTTGATGGTATGCTTCATTCCCTCTTCAGTGAGCGAGAAATGTTCAGGTGCGGCCCACCGTAGCGTGCCCGGTCTCACGGTAGTTGTCTTCAAGTAGGTGAGTCCTTCCGGGAGGTCACCTACCAAGGATGCAAACCCGAAATCGGTCAAGCAGGCATTGTAGTTGTGGTCAAGGAGAACGTTGTTCTGTGAGTAGTTCAATTAACAAGGCAGAACCTCCGCCTTCTGAACATAACGTACGCCCGATAGGTCACCGTGGACGATCGGAAATGAGTGTACTGTCCGAAGATGAGCGATGAGCGATGAAAGCATATCGATGTGGATAAAACCTACGATATTTGAGTCCATCCGCAATACCCAACAACTGAGATGCAAGAGAGGGCGTCAGGGAACATCCAATGCGACTAAAAAAGAATTGCTTGCCAGTTGTAGGCGGTGCGCAACAACCAGCTGCTCGTCATGCGCCTCCAAAAACCCATGTAGTGTACCGTGCGGCATCCATATTGACACCAAAGACATACTTCCCTGACTCCCAAACCCGTATACGATCCCGAGAAACGGCACGATGTTGCGATGGCTGAGCCGCCTCCAAATCCCGAGTTCACGATGTATCATCTAATGGGAAGGTCGATTCTCTGCCGTAATGGTCATGGGTGGAGAAGATGGAAAGAGAACGTACGCGAGCCTCCCTTTCCCCCGCATTGTCAACAGAAAAATTGAATCGAAATGCTTTCACAGCAACCTATTCAAAACCAGGGATAAGAAGGGAAAAGTGAGAGTGAAAAAGGCGCTTGGACCTCCTTCATGCCATCGTCAGTCCTATGCTGACACCGAAAGACGTCGCCAAATCCGCCTGCCGCGTAGTAATGACCGTCCGGTCGGATGATCTTGTCCGTCAGATCAGGAATGGACTCCGTCGATAAGAGTTGAGGTGATCGTCCGGCATTGGACCTGCTGGCATTTCTGCGTCAGCGACTGGCGAATTGGTACAACTATGAAACGAGATACGATTGCGGCGGCGGCGGCATCCTGGAAATTGACGCGCGTACAGTGGCAATTGAAGGATGTGGGAGCAGTACAATGACCATTGGCCAGCTGGCGCTAACACCGTCATTGGTACGTGAGAACCCTGCACCCTGAGCAACTGGGAGCCAATAGGCGGCCAGCAATGGGAGCGCGCATGGTTCGTGGCTTTTTTTGGTCCAAGTAACCGCTTCAGCTGTTCAACAGACGCTCAGCCAGGCCACCAGTCCGCTGCAGTATAAACGTCTGGTCCCATACACTTCGATCATTAGACTCACACAGAAGCTGGACCTCACCCTGAATGACCCCACTCAGGCCGCTGTATTTCGCCACGCCGCCTTCTAATTCACCAGTTGCTGACCAGAGTGCTAGGTCCGAGTCTGGACAACAACCTCACCTTTCATCAACGACCGTCCCTGATCTGACCGATAAGATCACCCGACCGGATGATTGGCAGTACTGCGAGGCAGGCGCCTTTGGCGACGTATTTCGGTGCCGGTGCACGAGTGCTGGTGGCTTCAAGGAGGTCAGAGTGCCGTTTCATTTTCGTGGTTCCTCTTATCGCCTTTCTTCTGAGTAGGTGGCTGTGAAAGCTTTTAGATTCGGTTTCTCGCTCGATGAGAACAAACATAGCGAAGCAAAGACTCGTGTACGTTTGATCAATATTGGAGGACCACAGGATTGATCGTATCGTAGATGGCAAGACGAGAGCTTGGAATTTGGAGGCGGCTCGACCATCGCAACATCGTGCCGTTTCTTGGGATTGCGTACGGATTTGGGAGACAGGGAAGCGCGTCTTTGGTGTCAAGTTGGATGCCACACGGTACACTGCACACATTTTTGGAGGAGCATGACGATCGCCTGGCAGTTGCGCACCGCCTACAGCTGGTAAGTAGAGCTGATCAAACGGACTTACAGGCCCTGTCTCAGGCTGACTTCCTTTTTCAGTTGTTGGATATAGCGAACGGACTCCGTTACCGTATGTTCTCGTTTGCATTACATACGCCACATACCTCACATCTATTATCACCGCAGTGCACTCATTTCCCCTGGTCCACGGGGATCTCAAGAGCGTACGTCTGCGAATGACACAGGGTTTTTCTTACTGGCTGAGCTACGGACAGAACAATGTGCTCCTCGATCATAATTACAATGCTTGCCTGGCTGATTTCGGGTGCGCTTCGCTGTTAGGCGAACTCCCCGATGCATTTGCTTACCTCAAGGTGTCTACCGTGAGACCTGGCAACTTGCGGTGGGCTGCGCCGGAACACTTCTCGTTCGACGAGGAAAATATGAAGCATACCACCAAAAGCGACGTCTACTCCTTCGGAAATATGGCTCTTCTGGTAGATACCTGGCGGTTTCTCATGGCATGAGTACAATTATGACTTACTTTCCTTTTCTTAGGTACTATCCGGAAAATATCCTTGGGTTGAAATCCGAAGCGATGCTGCTGTCATGTTGCGTTTGTCCCAGGGTCTCAAACCTGGTCGGCCGCTCGCGCGACCGATCGACGATCGGCATTGGGCGCTCATCGAACGCTGCTGGTCATCAATTTCAGAGAGACCACCTGCTGAAGATGTGGCCTCTTGCCTCCAGCAACTCCAGCATGCTTGTACTCCAGTCCTACCCCTTCGCGATCTCTTCGGCATCCCTCCACCCTCTCACACGGTACCCAGTCATCCTGGAAATGATCTCCGTCCTCTACTTATTGAGGATGCAGACGATCGCGCTGAGGAAACCTTGGACAAAAACGCCGAAGCGGGATCTTCGCATAACAATGCATTCAGCGGGAACACCAAGACGAGGCACATAGACCCCTTATCCTTCCAAGAGGTCTACGCAAAATATTTACAGTCACCTGGTTATGGATACCCTCTGCGGATGCCAGAGCCGATGAGCACGCTCCCACAAAAGTACCAGGATCATGGCCTTCAGATTGGGGATGTTGGCATTGTTGACAACAGGGGCCAGTTCGACGTCCTGTTCAACATTTGCAGACACCGCGACGACCCCATCCATGATCGTTATGGGATTCCACGGAACTTTGAGTCTGTTGCACTCGACGCTGTGAAGACTAATGAATATGCAATCCCTGCTGGCCCGATCTACTCCCATGGCATAACTCTGACCCTTCGGCCCAATACACCAAGGTACTCTTCGATGCGACCGTCCGAATAGACCGTTTTCTTACTGACAGTGTCGGCACCATAGGCCACTAGATTATGAATTTGATGTGTCCGCTCCTGCGGGCGCTGTTCTTATACTACCACACGGTGCCACTTCAGTCAAACTCTCATCACCAGAACAATTTCGCGAAGTGGCGATGAAGAATGCGCTCGACTGGTTTGACTTTGCCAAAAAGCGCTACGGCACCCAACACCTTGATCGCTCTCTTTACTTGATCACCGGCACTTACAAAGCTCGTTCTTGGTCTCTCTGTTCATTCAACAATTTCACGGGTGGAACGGGAAAGATTCTGGCCCGAAAGGCTGACAATAATTCGAACACCTACATACTAGATACTACATTTCCCGCCGATCGCCGCCACGGGGACAGCGGGAGCGTCAACCAGACTGTTTTCATCACTGGCTTCAAGATTACGGATGGCCGTTGGCTCCGAGATCCCGTAGTTCCGGGGATCACGGAATCTGAAACCGTCTGGTCTACTCTAGTTCGTCTACAGAAGGCCGGTGTCAACCAACTACTTGGCTCTTTAGGCGGCGGCTACAACCACCGTGCGGCGATAAGTAAGTTGTGAATATTTGTCATTCCTTGCTGCTGTTTCTCATGTTCTTTTCATGGCAAACAGGCGTGGAGCACGAGCCACAGTAGAGTGAACAGAGAATGGCGTGTGAGAGTGTGTGTAGGCAAATTGGCAATGCTTGCCTCGGGTCAGTTGGGATAGTTGGGTCGGTGTTATGAGTTTTTTGCACTATGGGTCTCAGTAGAAATCCTTTGTATCAGTGCTGAAAGAAACAAGAAACCCATGCCCCTACGTCTCAGATAGCTGATGCCCAGGAGCAGATTTGTGAATTTACATAAACAGAAGGACAAGATGACGGAAAAGGCAGCCAGCAATGCCAAGAACGTGTATGGTTCGTGGTTTTCTTGGTCCGAGTAGCCGCTTCAGTTGTTCAACAGACGCTCAGCCAGGCCACCAGTCCGCTGCAGTATTAACGTCTGGTCCCATACACTTCGATCACTAGACTCACACAGAAGCTGGACCTCACCCTGAATGACCCCACTCAAGCCGCTGTATTTCGTCCCGCCGCCTTCTAATTCACCAGTTGCTGAACAGAGTGCTAGGTCCGAGCCTGGACAACAACCTCACCTTTCATCAACGACCATTCCTGATCTGACCGATAAGATCACCCGACCGGATGATTGGCAGTACTGCGAGGCAGGCGGCTTTGGCGATGTATTTCGGTGCCAGTACACGAGCGCTGGTGGCATCAAGGAGGTCAGAGTGCCGTTTTCTCTTTCGTGGTTTCTCTTATTGGCTTTCTTCTGAGTAGGTAGCTGTGAAAGCTTTTCGATTCGGTTTCTCGGTCGATGAGAACAAGCATGACGAAGCAAAGACAGTTCGCGTACGTCTGATCAATATC
>JBBPMO010000906.1:0-14854 GCA_038090315.1 Xanthoconium stramineum | reverse complement strand
GACATTACAAATGTTGGGTACAATATTTTATAGTCTGGGCATACCTGAGATTGATAGGATATGAAACAAGTCCATAGTTACTATTGTAACAACTATGCTACTTAGCTTAGAAGGGTAGAGAATGACTCACCAGTGAATCCTAAATGACAAGGACAAAGGACAAGGACAGGATGAAGCTTCCTAGGCAATCCAACCAGCAGATTATAGCTTCTGGATAAGCGGATACACGGATTGGATAGTGGATTGATCAGGATGGTCTGCAAAGGGAAGAGGAAAGAGGAATGATGATAGGATAGTGTGGGATATGTGTCTACAAGGCTAGGGAGACATGGGTCTCCACACTGCATCCATCATTCCTTTCCATTTGTCATGTTCGGCATTCAACAAAAACAAGAAGCACTGCTTTCTGCATGAATTCAGATGCATCGTCAAGACTTTGAATGTGACACAGTAGCCATCAGCTCTTTGACTGTAGCAGATTTGAAACAAGCTGAAAAGGAAGAAACTGCACATGTGCTGATTTCTAATCCTTGTGTCAAACTACTGTGCAAGCATGTTTTCACATCTAGTGCTCGGGTCAAGGGCTCAGACAAGTCTCGGGCATCTTACCATGGGCAAATATGGGGAACATGTTTATGTCTGCATGGTCCCTCACTCTGGATAACCATAAACCCTTGCAATATCCATGACCCAATATTGCAGATCTTTGCAGGTGAAGAGATAAACATGGATGATTTCAATGCTAGGTTGGGTCCAGATAGCAATTGCTGTACTTTGAATGTTGCACACAATCCATATGCTGCTGCCAAATACTTTTTCTTTCTTGTTGAAACCATCCTTCATACATTGTTCGGCATCAAAGCTATGAAAGATCAAGTTCATTCAAGTATGGGCATCTTAGGGCATCTCACAGCATATTTCAGGATTGTTGAAGTGCAGGGCTGAGGATCGCTACATGTGCATATGCTTCTTTGGTTGCAAGATGCTCCAGATTGTGCAGCAATGCATCATCTGTTGGGAACGGAAGATTTTCAGGAACAAATACATTGTTTTATCCATGAGAACATATGTGTGCACATTGATGGGCTTGATGAAAGCACAATCAAGATGATGCCTTGACAAACCCAACTTGCATATTCATATCCCCCTGCTCCTGCTGGCAAACAATGGAACAAAGAATTTTCAGATCGACTTCAACACATTGTTCATTCTCAACAGATCCATACATGTACCAAGTTGATGTGTCTTTGATATGACCAACATGGACGTTTAACATGCAAACAACAAGCACTGTGGACATTATCTGACATAGACGATATTGACACACAAGGGAATTATACAATTCAACAAACTATTCCTTTCATGAATATGTTTTGCCCTGCCATTTTGGTTGCAATGTGTTGCAATAATGACATCAAATTGATCACAAATGGAGAGGATACAAAGGATGTTATGTGGTATACCACAGCATATCAGTCAAAGAAGCAAGGAAAAAATTATAACATCTCAGCCTTGATGGCAAACACACTTCTGTATCACAACAAACATTCAGATCATCTGGAGAATATTCTGGATCAAAATTGGCTTTTGATATTTTGTTGTCAGCATGCAATCAACCGGGAGATGGAGATGTCTGCACCACAAGTCATGTCATATCTCATGAAATGGGGAGACAGCATGTGTTTGCATTGCTATGTTCCTTTGTATTGGTCATCTCTTGGAGCATATATCTTCACAACATTCAATGAATTGAAGCCAAGAAGAGCTTTGATTGCATGAGTAATCCATATTGAAATATATAGTGTTTATGAACTTACTCTTTGTTGTGTTGACAGTGTTCAGGTGCAAGAAAATCGAGAGATGGAGGAAGAAATGGAGGAACATGTGTCAAATGACAATGGCATGTATGATGTATGTAAAATGACACTTGATGCGATTGAGTTGAACATGACATTCAATAAAAAGGATGTTCTGACTTTTGGGTCTCTGGGAAAATAACAACTATGTGTACAAAGTCAGATCCAGGATTACAGCTTGTGAGGTGGAGAACTGGATCAATACTCATTCTTTTTGTTTGTCATGGAAATGTATGAGGAGCATATGAAAAGGGCAATGAAGTGTCACAGACATCCAGAGCCTCAGAACCTGCTAATTGTGGACATCATCGCAATGGACATAGTCACTACCTCAAAGAACATCCTAGGCATCTGACACACTAACATGTCATATGCTCTGCACATCACAATACTCTTCCTGATATCATTGGTCCATTCTTTCCTGCGCACAATACAAGTGATGAGTGTGCTGAAAATGTCTATTTTGCTTCCATGCTCGCTTTGTTATTGCCATGGAGAGATTTACAAGACATAAAAGGACAACACAAGACCTTTCGAGTTGCTTTCGAAGAGTTTATCAAAACTGCATCACAGCACGATCTGGACATTATCTCAGGAATTCAGTATTACTATGATTGCAAGAATGCGGCTGGTACTTGCCAAGACAAAGCATTGCCAGTGTTACATCATACAGGAAGAGGACAAACTTGCGCAAAAGAAGTTTTGGCACAAGACAAGGAGGATCCTGAGATGGACATTGATTCAGATGCCAACATACAATTGACAGAAGCAGACTTACACGTGTTTGAAGAAGTGCAAAAAAAGCCATGAGAGGAACTTCATGGAAAATTGGCAGTGTCTATTGCTTGATTGGTGAACATGATCAACAAAGAGGATGACAAGAATTGGAGCTGTCAAACAGACAAAACTGATGTCAGCATTGCACAAGGTGACAATTACATGAAACCTCTCACATGGCAAACATCTATGGCAGGCATTGTAGAGAAACTGAATGGATATGACGATGAACATATGCTAGCAGGAAGAAACTCAACACCGCATGATGAAGGTGAAGTCAGCAGAAGTGACACAAACAAGACCAAAGAAACAGGTTATAACACAGGCAACAACAGGGGAGGAGTGGAAACTCTAGCTGAAAAGGTGTCAACTGTTGAGGAACACCTCAGGCCTGTCACCGTCAATTCACTTCTCAAAGAACAGTGACATGCATATGACATCATAGACTGGCACCCCAATGAGACGTTGTCAGGGTTGAATCCATGTCAACTGTTGATGGTCATACCTGGAGAAGGAGGAGTTGGCAAATCAAAGATGATTCAAACCATCACAGAGAATTTTGAGCAACATGGTGTAGTACACTTGCTGGCAAAAAGTGCATACACAGGAATCACAGCTACCATCATTGATGGGAAAACACTTCACATGATTGCACAAATACCAATCAACGGTCGAGAATGTTCACAGAGAGTGACCAAAAAATTGATCATCTTCTGGCAACATCATTTGTATCTCATCATCAATGAGAAATCAATGCTTTCACACAAGTTTCTCGCATGCATCTCTGCACCTATAAGCAAAGCAAAAAGTCTTGCAGGAGTTGCAAATGCTGAGCTCCCTTTTGGTAGGGCAAACATCATTTTGATCAGGGACTTCCACCAATTTCCCCCTGTGATCAGTTGTCCTGTTTACTGGTTAATAGATCCATTGAAGGACGATGGCAAAGAACTTCTTGGAAGGTCACTATATGAACAGTTCCGTGTTGTTGTTCGTCTCACACAACAGGTCCAGATCATAGATGGAGAATGGATTGATCTTCTACATTACATCCGAAATGGTAGTTGCCACGCTCATCATATCAAAATGCTACAGTCACTAGTCATCACAAATCCTGGTTGTGTGCCCACTGATTTTTCAACCACCCCATGAAACAAAGCTGTTCTCATCACACCTTGTCATTCTGTTCAGCATCACTGGAATGCAGCCATGGCATACAAATGTTGTCGGAAAACAGGTCAACAGCTTTTCACATCACCAGCCTTTGACACCATAGGTGGATGACCACTTACCCTGACTCAGCATTTTGCAAAAGCCTCCAAAAAAGAGTATCATGGTTCGAAACAAGATGAACATGGAGGACTTCCTGATTTGATTATGCTTTCTGTGGGGATGAAAGTGATGGTGACGTTCAATATCAAGACAGATCTTGACATTGCAAACAGAATGAGAGGCGAAATCACCAAAATAGTGCTTAACAAACAAGAACTGGAATATTCACCAAACAATTCTATTGTGAATCTCGCTTTTCTGCCTGCATACATCCTTGTGAAAATGACAAGTACAAAAGTCAAGAATCTTAATGGATTGCAAGAGAACATTATACCTATCACTCCTGCAAAACATACATTTACAATTGTAGAAGGCAATGAAAAAAGAACCATCACAAGAAAACAATTATCTCTGACACCTGCATATGCATTCACAGATTACCACTCTCAAGGTAGGGACTAAAGACAAATAACTGAACATGTAGATTAATTAACTCATGATTTAAAGGGCAAACAATATCACATGCAATTATTGACATCAGAACACCACCATCCAGAAGTCTTACACTGTTCAATGTGTATGTTGCATTGTCACAGTGTCGAGGATGTGAATACATACATCTTTTGAGGAATTTCAATGAGAAATTGCTTATGTCGCATCCAAGTGAATATTTATGAGTTGAGGATAAGAGGCTTATTAAACTGGATGACGAAATGAAGAAATGGTGGGATGATATGCAAAACAGAGGCTCCTAGCATAGATTGGTCTATGATGTACTAAGGTCAGCATTGCTGATGTGAAACCTTGCAGAATGAAGCATTACATTGGGTTTTATAAAGATTTTTGTTCTTCTGAGACGCTCAGCAGACACAGTCAGTATATCCATGGTCCTTGTTAACAGGATGATGATAATTCTACAATTGGGGGCAATACATTCAAAGCAGTTTCTATGTAACATTTTCTTGTTTGTAATTGGTTGGAATGAAAGAATGTTGGAAGAGGAAGGGTGTGACAATATACATTTTACATCTTACAAAGCTTCAATTTCATTTTAGTGGAATCCAAATCACCGTCAGACTTCTGTTTGAGAGAAGACTCAATGTGATGTCCAGTTTCCATCCAATAAACAATTTCATGGAATGCCCATCCAGTGTCATCAACATAAGTCAAAAAAGTAGAGGAGAGCAGGTGGTCCAAATGGATGTAAGCAGAAAGCCAAGCAAGGGATAGGACAATCAAGGTAATGCTGTTGGGTCCAGTGCATTCCAATTTTGACCAATCAGAGTCCAGGGGTGACAATTTGCAGAAAGGTTCTGCATGAAGTGTTGTGTGCCATGAAGGTTGAAGTGATGACCACCAAGTCTGGAATTGACAGAAGAACTCGGTGATGTCATCAATTTCAGGCACTTGCTTTCTTTTCATAGGTTGGTGGTTCTGCATCCAGACATCAAAGATGAAAGGTTTGAAAGAGTGAGGGAGTTTATGTTCATTGTTCTGTTGATAGAGAGTCAGATATGATTTGTTTAAAGGAGTGTAACATACCCTTCCATCAACACTATGAAAATTGTCTAATTCCTGGATGCGATACCAGTTTTGAACAACCCAATTGAGATGTTTGGTAGTGGGAATCAATCAGATGTATAATAAGACGTTGATGAACCAATTGGTAGAGCATATGTCTGAGATGAGTTCAAATTCATTGGATGAGATACATTCATTAGAGTCAATTTCAATGATGCTACTGCTGTCTGGATGTCAATAAGTAGTCCACAGTTACTGCAAGTAAGTGTACCTTCAATCAGCATCAACATTGTCATCAGGGATTTGCGTGGATTGTTGTTTTGGACTGGGAGTAACAGAATTGATATTGGGGTCAGTGTCATTGGAAAGTGAGGTGATACTTGGCAGAACAATGGTGGTTGTAGTTGAACTTGAGGATGCTGAAGAAGTGGTGAGAGTTAGGATAGAATCACCAATTTTTTTAGGCTAAATGAACAATTTGTTGTAGGCAAAGGCATAGTTTGTTTCTGCTGTAAGACACAGGGTTAGGATTATAGAGTCTTGAAGAATGAGTCTGACATGAGTACACTATACACAGAAATTCTTTTCCATGGATGCAAATCCTTCGACACCACAGCCACAATTCTCCCCCCCCAGTGACCTTGTAAACAAGGTAACTAACCTTTGGTTGGTTGATTTGCAGAGGTGATGCTTCCAGTGACACGAAGCCAGGGTCTTGCATGGTTTGCCACCTTAGTCACTCGACATCCGACAAGGCAGCCCGCTTTGTTGTCCTTGGTCATGGAGGCATAGTGTGCCAGCTTTTCAATCAGTGTGTGCACTCAGGAAGTGCTGTCTGGCACTGGCAAAAACCTTGCTTGGGGATAGGTGACTTGGAGGATATGAATAATTAATGCAAGTATTCAATTTTGTAAAGAAGTTATCAGGTCATGAGACAAGTGAACATAAATGCAAGATGGATTCTGTACTGGTATTGCAGATACATGAAAACTATGGTAGACGAGCAGTCATGCTCATTTCGGTGACCATGGTGCATGATGGCAGTCAGATGGACATCCTCAATGTGGTAGATGAGTGCTTGTGCTTGTGCTCATGTGGTAGGGGAGGGGCTTGGGTAAACACAAGGGTTGTACTCAATTGAGCCCATTTTCATATGATAGGGGAGGTGAACAAGCGGTGGGGGGACAAACAGGCAATGTGAGCATGGTGCATGAGCACCCGGAGACCATTTTCATGTGAAAAGAATGGGCAATGGGGGCAGATGGGCACTGTAGATGAACGTTCACACTTGTTTCTTTTGCAATGTGGGTAGTGGAGCCGATGGATACAGTGGACATGGTAGATGAATGCTTGTGCCCATTTTCGTGCAGTTGCTGCGGTAAGGGTGGTGAATGGGTGGTAATGGGCAAACAAATACAGCCAGAGAAGTGTTGGCCAGGCCATTCAGTGCATCCATGCCCCCTGAGGGGTCTGGTCTGTGGTCAATGCCAGGCTGTCAGGATTCATTATCAGCATCATTTGCCATGTCGTTGTTGCCATCACCTCATTCACCAACCTCTCCAATTGTCTAGCCATCTGACTCATCCATGACATCCTCCCTTTCGACAGTGTCACCACCTAGTGAGGCTCGTTGGGGTGACCTGCGTTCAGCTGTCTTGCATCATGTGTGATGTCATTTGGATCGCCATCAGCACCCTTGCATTCTCTGTCATTTGATGCATTATGTGCAACATTTTCTCTGATGTTTGGTACATGTGGTCGACGTCCATGTTGCAATGTTCGTTTTGGCTGCTTTGAGGAGTGGGACTCTCTGTTGCCTGTGTGCCATACCATACACTATCTCGAGCAACTGACATGCCCCCTCGCTTTGATGCTTTGGGCCTGTGCTCAGGGCCATTGTTGAACATTAATGCCAGGGTTGGTTGATGTTGGCAGCACACCATGTTATCTTTGAGTTTTACTTTACTTTCGAAAGTCACACAGTTAACAAGGGTAGGGATAAGGAACGAGCGAAAGGACACACACATCAGTAGGAACCATTTGGGCTTGTGCATTGACATAGCACAGACAACAGCAGGGAAGAGGAAGAGGAAGCAGCCAACAAGGGTGCAGGACAGGAGTGGCACTTAAACAGACATAGCCAAGGCAGAAGATGAGTGGTTGGACTCAAAAAACCTGTGGTTGAGGTGGAGCATGAGTGGTTGTGCTAGAATGGAGAGTCGATGAGAGATGGACATTCATGCTGGAGATAACAGATCTGGGTTGGAGACAAAGAGTGGGACACGACAAGCAGCAATGCTGTAAGTTGAAAGTCTGTGTCTAAGGTGCAATGCCAGAGGTGGTGCTTGAACAGCTGCAAGAAGGGTGAGAGATGAGTGGTTATGAAGGCTGTAGTCAAAGTGGGACATGAGTAGTTATAAAGAGAATCTGGATGAGAGAGGGTTGTTTTGGCCCTGAAAAAACATTGTCGAGGTAGTGGCAGTTGAACTCTGAACATCGTCAAGTCAGGAGATGAATAGTCACACTCAAAAAAACACAGTCAAGATGACTGAGGTGGAATGCGAGTGATAATGCTCAAATGTGCTGTAGACATGTCTAAGGCAGGATGATAGTAACATTGCACACACCTGGTCAAGCAAGATCAGAGTACTTACTTCGAGGGAGTCCCAGGCACAAGCGACTTCTTGTCCTGATCATGACAAATCACCTTTGGGTTTAGTGCCTGGGGGGGAAGAGATGTTCATGAGCATGCAGATGAGTCCACTCTGAATTCATGGTTTGTTCCTGGAGGATCTGTTAGCATACTGTATCATTTCACTCGATTTGGCTGTCACATGTCACACCAACCTGACAATGACAAAAAATTCATTCCTGTCACATGTCAAAAGCTTGACTGATGAAATGTCTCAGTGAATGATTAATTAATTACATAATTATGATAAGTCTCCAAAGAGTGATGGAAGTGGAAGAGTGGGAGGCATACATGTACACATATGGCAGATATCCACCATATCACCCGAACTATGCCCCTGCTGTGTCTTTTCAAGCGCCAGCACGAGTCCATTGCCCCCACCATGTCCATTTAAGCGCTAGCACCCCCACCATGTCTTTTCAAGTACAACCACTCGTGTATCACCCCCACCATATCTATTTGGCAGCAACTGCTTGTGTATTGCCCCTGCTGCACCTATCCAAGTGCAACTGCTCACTGGTCACCCCCACCATATCTATTTGAGCCCCAGTGCTTGCCCCCCACCATGTCTTTTCAAGAACAACCACTCATGTATTGTCCTGCTGTATCTACTCAAGTGCCAGCACTCGCCCATTGGCCCCACCATGTCTATTTGAGTGTAACTGCCTGCCTGACGCACGCCACTTGCATGTATATTGCATTTGCCCTTGCCTCGTCCTGTCACAGGTACCAGTACCCGTGGTATGCCCTATAAGTCAGAACACTATACACATTTTTGTAGCTTTGATTAGACAGCACTACAATGAAGATTTAAGAAATTTGTGCGATGGGTCAAAGTTCCACGATGGGCTGGACTTCTATGGTGCAGCTGGGTCAAATCTTCATGATTGAGCCAAAGTTTTGCTACAAGCAAAATTTTGTGGTGCGATACATTTTTTAGTGGAATAAATGTGTGGATATCCCATCACAAGCAGTGTCAGTCCCCTGGTTAATCCTAACCATTTCCCACACTATGCCACATCTTGCAAAGGGTTTGTAATGCCTTATAATCAAATAGTAGATGATGTCTAGATTGTACATCTTGGTAGGCAGTTGATAGATTTTGTGAAATGTAATGGGGATACAAAGAGAACACAAAGCGTTATCAGACAGTTATCAGACGAGACATCTGCTAGCAAGCATGTCTAAATGTATTGGTATTAGTGTTGCCAGTGTGCAAGGCCCAGCCTCAGGCCCCAGGCTGGGCCAAGCCGGGCTGCATGGATGGCTTATCATGGCTTTTGGCCCGGCTTCTGAGTTGTCTAGGCCGTGAGCCGGGGCCGGGGCCAGGGCTTCTTTGGTCCATAGTATGTACTATGTCCAGTGAGGTCACATCGTGCTGTGGTGTGGTGGTTACCTGATTTGGAAAGTTGTGGCTCGGCTATCATGGTTGCACCGTCTAGTAGGTGTGCATACTTGTCCTCGGGCAACTCTAACACCACCGTCTTCACATATCGTGCCCTGGGATCGCTCCTACTCCATATATGGTCCATATACAATGTGTCTGGCACATCTGATTTGCCCGATTCAGCTTCGGTGCACCTGTGTAACCTGGTAGGTCCTCCTGCCAGGGTAACTGATTTGTGTACTAGTAGGTCGCGGTTTCAGTTGTCCAAGGCAATGGACAGGCATGAGGTCATCTGTGGTGCTTGGGAGGTGGTCTGGAAGGTCCAGGTACGTTCGTCGTCGTGTCACAGCGCTGCTCATGCTGACTCACCTGGTATGTAGCTAGAACGTCCATTTCGACTCGTTCCGAGTTGCAGCATGCTGCGCTCATTGCGCCATCCATTCCCCACTATATGCCATCATATCCACCGCCTTTGACAATGTCTTGTCGGTCCCAATTGTCCTCGACGTCACCCGTCACCTCCTGCTCGCCTCTATGGCCTCCTGGCCCTATACCTCAACATAGCGTGTTCGTTTCAATGACGTGCTTGTTCTCGTCGCTCCTGAGATGTACCCCATCGTATTCAGTGCCTTCGACAACCTTTTGGCGGTCCGAATCACCCTTGGCGACATTTGATGCCTCTGGTAGGTTGAACGACCCTCCTGGCGGCCTATCTCAACGTAGCACATCTGTTTCATCGGTGCATTTGTTATTGATGTTCCTAGGGTGTTCTTGTACATCGTGGACACCGCCTGGTACGGCCATTTCGCCTCCTGGGTTGTGTGGGTCATCTTGAGCCCTCCTTGGTAGGTATTTCTCCTCTACTGGCTCTGAGCATTTACTGACGGGTTCTGACACATTTCCTAGCTTCTTCTGCACATTTCCGATGTCCTCGACACATCCCGACACTCCTAACACATCTGCTTTGTTGCTGGTACATGCATTTTCGGAGCTCGTGACTAATCTTCTCTCCCCCTCGAGCTCGATGCTCTGGGGTCTGTTTAGTCACTGTGCGGGTTCGTCAGGTGGCAGCAGAGGCCCTGGGGGACCCATCAGTATGTCATCATTGACTGTTTCGTTGCGCTGATCGTTTTCGTCAGCCGCCATTGACAATCGTCCATGCCTCAATGCAGTCAGTCTCTCCCCTTCAATCGCCTCGTCTCGACGCGTCCTCCACATCTCAACCATGTCCTGGACATCTCAGCACATCCCTACAACCTGTGCTCTCTGTCAACACTCTCGACGCCTTCAACTTGTCCTCCTCAACACTCTACTCACCACCTCAGCCTGGGACACGGTGCTGTTGCTGAGGAACAACATCACAACATGCGTGATTGCCCATGTTGTGATGTCGTCCTTCACTGTCACCCTTGCCCTTACTCTCACCCCAAGCCGTGGCCTGAGCTTTGAGCCAGGCCAAGCCGAGCTTGAGCCCCCACTGACAGCCCGGCTTGGATTTTTTCCAAGCCAGAGCCCTTGAAAGCCAAGCCGGGCTGTGCACAACACTAATTGGTATATAAACTCGGTACATGAAACATAATTATGCTGGTAGCTCACCACTAGTCACAATCAAGCTATCACTGTGCAAAAGTACATCAGGAAATTCACACATTGCTTACATGCACTTAACGACACTTATTTCGTACTTAAACAGCCTCAAGCCGAACATGCTGTACGTAATTTAAGTAGATCCCTCTGCTTGGTGGGCATTTAGACCACACTTAAAAACACTTAAAACGCGCTTGACGGCACAAAACAAAATGATCATTTGACTAGATAAGTAGAATAAGCGTGTAAGTGGACAAGTTCACCCATATGAATTGGGCTTCAAAAACGATCCAAAAAACGGAGAAAAAGATACAACGGCGGTAAAAAAACAGGAAACAAGCGATTGCGCTCGAATGGATGTGGTTGAGATGGATGACGAGCGTTCGGGCTCGAATGGACATGGTGGAGGTGGGAGACGAGCGTTTGCGCTCGAATAGACATGGTGGAGGCGGATGGCGAGCGTTCGAGCCAGTGGAGGTGGGAGACGAGCGTTTGTGCTCGAATAGACATGGTGGAGGCAGATGGCGAGCGTTCGAGCTTGAATGGACACGGTGGAGGTGGGGGCGTTTGGGCTCCAATGGACACGACGGAGGTGGGAGACGAGCGTTCGGGCTCGATTTGAGGTGATGGAGGTGGGAAACGAGCGTTTGCGCTTGAGTAGACATGGTGGAGGTGATGGCGAGCGCTCGAGCTCAAGTGGAGACGGGGGTTCGGGCTCGAATGGACACGGTGGAAGTGGGAGACGAGCGTTTGCGCTCGAATAGACATGGTGGAGGCGGATGGCGAGCGTTCGAGCTCGAATGGACACGGTGGAGGTGGAGCGGTTGGGGCTCCAATGGCCACAACGGAGGTGGGAGACAAGCGTTCGGGCTCGATTTGAGGCGATGGAGGTGGGAAACGAGCGTTTGCGCTCGAGTAGACATGGTGGAGGTGGATGGCGAGCGTGCGGGCTCGAATGGACATGGTGGAGATGGGAGCGTTCGGGCTCCAATGGACACGACGGAAGTGGGAGACGAGCATTCAGGCTCAATTTGAGGCGATGGAGGTGGGAGACGAGCGTTTGCGCTCGAGTAGACATGGTGGAGGTGGGAGCGTTCGGGCTCCAATGGACACGACAGAGGTGGGAGACGAGTGTCCGGGCTCGATTTGAGGCGATGGAGGTGGGGGACGAGCGTTTGTGCTCGAGTAGACATGGTGGAGGTGGATGGCGAGCGTGCGGGCTCGAATGGACACGACGGAGGTGGGAGACGAGCGTTCGGGCTCTATTTGAGGCGATGGAGGTGGGAAACGAGGGTTTGCGCTCGAGTGGACACGGTGGAGGTGGATGGCGAGCGTGCGGGCTCGAATGGACATGGTGGAGGTGGGAGTGAGCATTCGGGCTCAATTTGAGGCGATGGAGGCGGGAGACGAGCGCCCGGGCTCGAATGGACATGATGGAGGTGGGAAATGAGCGTTCGGGCTTGACTGGACAAGGTGGAAGCGGGAGACGAGCGGTTGCGTTCGAACGTGGTGGAGGTGGACGACGAGCGTTCAGGCTTGGATTGACACATTGGAGGTGGGAGACGAGCATTGGGCTCGAGTGAACATGGCTGACACGACCGAGGTTGAATGGACGTGGTAGGGGCAGAAGATGAGCGGTCGGGTCGCAGTCGAGGTGGAAGCAAGAGACGAGCGGGTTGGGGAACCAACACAGCCCATGTGACACGCATGGCAAAAATTTCGCCAAGTCCGTGACATATTAGGAAATAAAATGTACACTCTGTAGCTACTGTGGCACTATGTTGGACTGTGACGCACTGTACTCGTGCTGTAAGGTGCTGTAAGTGTGTGGGAACTGTGCCGAAATCAGGTACTTACTTGCTTGTAGCTACTTATGTACTTAGATTACTTATGAGAGTGCCATAAGTGCTGTCAAGTAAGTTAAGTAATGTGTGAATTTCCTGATGCAATATGACCTGGTTCAAAGTGGCAGCATACCAACTCCACCGAAGAGCTGCTCCCACATATTTCAAATGGACAAAAGGACATGCAGGTAACTATGGAAACGAACAGGCCGACCACCTAGCAAACATTGGCACCTGCAAAGAAGAACCCGACATTATAAACATATCAGTACCAGATAACTTTAACATCGAAGGAATAAAACTACTAACGTCCACACAAGCACTAACATATTCAGCACTTATGCTTGCCAAAATGACCACACACACAAACTCAACAACAAATAACCTACTAACGATCAGGAATGCTATCCAAACAATCACGTCAAGCCCAGAAACAGACGCTATGATCTGGTGATTGATCCGAAACCCCGACATAAGAAAACCCATACAGGCCTTTCTATTCCAAGCAACGCACAACTCTCTCCACATAGGTAAATTCTGGTGACATATAAAAAACCTCAAACAAAGAGAAAAATGCCACCACTGTAACGCCCCCACCGAAAGCCTCGAACATATCCTGCTACAGTGCACTAATAAT
This sequence comes from Xanthoconium stramineum, assembly GCA_038090315.1. Classification (NCBI taxonomy): domain Eukaryota; kingdom Fungi; phylum Basidiomycota; class Agaricomycetes; order Boletales; family Boletaceae; genus Xanthoconium; species Xanthoconium stramineum. The sequence continues at coordinate 1,284 of JBBPMO010000906.1, read as the reverse complement.
GGAACAAAAACAATCTGGCAACTGACGAAATTGCTGTGCCAAACCTCAGACATCACCTGGCCGCAACTAAACATCAGCCTAATCCTTGGATGCGGAGCAATAACCCCCAAGACAGATACCCCCCCAGAACAAAGAGTGACAAAGCAAGCACAAAGCAGACTCCTACGAATCCTAATATCAGAATCAGCTCACCTTGTATGGGTTCTACGATGTGAATGAGTCATTTCCGAAAGACACCATACTGTAGCAGAAATAACTACCAGATGGCTAGAAAAAATTAATACACGACTTAACATAGACCGGAGACACGCAATGATACAAAAGAATAACTCCCTCACAAGCTGAATTAAACTAACATGGGAACCCACCCTACAACAAAGAACAAACTTACCCCCAAACTGGGTGAAAACCCTTGAGGTTTTAGTGGGTATTAGGCTGCCCAGGCCCTCTGACAGTATGCGACCAAGGTAACCAGTCAGCCCAGAGTCCCACACCCCCTACCCACTAGTAGGGCATGCACAAATGCATTTTCCCTCGGACCAACAGTCTATGACTGTTGCCTTAGTGTATTGTGTAGGACTAGTCTAGACAGTTGCTACACAATAAGATCGCTTGTCTAAAAAAAAAAAGAAAAACACGGTGTGAATAAATGTGCATATGTAACGTCATACGTGCTCTCCGTCAGCTCATTCAATAGCTTACAGTGTAAGGCATGTTGCCTTGACGGCGGGACGTGTTCGTGCTGAATGATATTTTTTCCTGGTTAAAAGAGGAAGGAACCCTGGCTCAGGCACTTGTTTAGTGTGCGACTGCCGCGACGTCCTCTACCCCGTCCAAGTGAAAGCGAGGCACGATTTCGGATTTTCGATCACGCGCAGTCTGTACTTGCTGACTCAAAGTCTGAAGCAAACACATTGCAATGCGTGGGGGACAGGGATGCATGATCTCACGAACGTGTTGGTGACGGAAAACCTTCATTCGTAAGTGCGTCGGTTGAGCGATGTCTATGACGCCTTCTGCATATATGCACGTTGTACCGTCGTTTGAACAAGTGAGTCATCGCATTATTATATTGTTGTCGGTTACAATGTGTTGGTGGGCCCTCTGCCGGACCCCTGGGTATATCCTCCCCATCATTCGTCTAGTTGAAAGTGAAGCGCGTCCGAGATAATAAGTTACACGCTCCTCCAAGAAACCGCCCTCTCCTCTTCCGATTCAGAATGTGACTGTGATCCGCGTGAAGGCGTGCGCTTATGCCGATCTGACTGGGGTGCCCGACTGGAC
>JBBPMO010000905.1:0-14862 GCA_038090315.1 Xanthoconium stramineum | reverse complement strand
GGCCGTCTCATCTGTGTGATATGGGTAGAACATGTTGGCAAATGCTTTCCTTACATGGTTGAAGTCTTTGTCCAATGCTTTGACATTCACATTAGTGAGGATATGCAACCAGGTGTCTGAGAAGTATTTTCCTTGTCCCTTGCTCATTCTATTGAGCAGGGTCACTGATTTGACGTTGTCTGTGGTGAAGGTGGAGGGATTGACTCGAAAATACGCTTCCATGGTGTTTATCCATCGGTTAGCATCTTCAGTTTCTCCAGAGAAAATTTCAGGGAGGGCATCCCTAACTGTATTGGTGCTAGTGGTGGTGGACATGGGGTTTGCTGGTGGTGGGACTGGGTTGGCAGGGGGTTGCAGTGGGGGAACTGTGGTTGGGGGTGCAAAGATTGATGGGGTGGTCATTGGTATGACTGAAGGTACTGTGGTTACTAAGGGGATGACTGGTGGTAACGGGTTGGTTACTGGGATACTGGGCTAGGAACCGGAGGGTGGCAGTGGGGTAGTGCGCTTGGGTGGCGAGGGCAGTGATGCAGGGTTGACTGTGTATTGACATCCTAAAACTCTTTTAGAGGATGAGGAGGAGTCTGTTGGGGTACTGGGTCTAGTGGGGGACTGTGTTCAAGGGGTGACTGCAAAGTCCAAGGGGTTCTGGGGTGTTCCGGTTTCTTCCAAGTTGTCAGGAGCTCAGAAAACTTTCTTGGGGCACTGGGGGAAAATCTTGGGTTGGCTGGGGTGGTCCTGCTCCTAAATAGGAGGGACAAAAAGATATTCTTGTTCTTTTGTTACGCAAGTCAACAGACTTACGTTGAGGTCAATGATACTTACTTTGAGGGAGGTACTCACGAAGAGACACTGCGTCCTCAAAGCAAGGCTAAGGTTATGAACAAGAGATGAGGGGACAAGGTCACAATCAGACAGATTGCGGATTCATAAAACTGATGCTGTGATTGCATAGAACAAGAATGAGGAGAGAAGTACAGGCTAGGTGGGTATTTAAGTACTACGGATTACCTAAGTAGAAGGTTGTAGAACTTGTGTGGAATGTTGGGAAAACGTGACTATCATGAGAGAGGTAGTCAAGGGGAGTGATAGTCCTGTAATAAGATGAGAAACTAAAGAGGAATAATAAAGAAAGAAGAGTATGATGGGAAGGCAAGTAAGTAGTGGTGGGTCTCCTCATGTGAAGGAGCAAAGCAGAAGTAAGGATATCGTACTAAGGAGATAAAGAAGAATATGTGACAGAGGAAGAAAATTGTAACACCATCAAGACACTGTTGACCCTGTTGTGTTGTTGTGTATCCATTAGCCTGCTAGAAGATAATGCTTACTTGCATGGGACCAAAAAGGGCTGGACCAGAAGCTAGTCCATGGCCATTTGGAAGATAGTTGGATACCAGTCTTGTTCCAGCTCCCAAAACATGAGAGGATTGGTGTTGGAATGGGCAAGGCTGAAGGTAACTTATACATTATACTCTATCCATTGAATGCAGTCCTTGTTCCTCTGGCTGAATCATCATGTCAGTGAGCCCATACTGCACACCTAGTGTCATAAAGGCACAAGGTTGTTCAAGGTGGGTAGGCTGGGGCAATGCAACATCTTGATTTGGATATTTTGCAGTATTCTTCCAACTAAATGTATGTTATGATTTTTAAAACAAACCTCAATCAGTGGTTGCTCACCTTGTGATGAATATCTGCCTTGGCGGTCACAATTGCATCTGTTGTCCAATGGGACTCCACCCAGGATAACCGGATATATGGGTCAACAACTTTGGAGGACAGAGGTAGATAGCTTGTCAAGATCACATTGCAGGATGATATATACACATGGAAAACACATAAGCTTTGCTAAGTGTAAGACAATCATGATATCAATTGTCACTTGAGGCCAGGGGAAATGAATGATGCAAGTTGAAGATGATAATCCATGGCACACAATCTCTTCCATTGAGCCAAGAATGTTTCATAAGATGGGACAGCACCACCAAGTAATGGAATATTCTCCTTGCACATGCTGTGTTGAGCATGGCAAGGAACCTTCAAGGTGGTGAAGTCATGTCTCAGTGTTGCAGAGTGCAATGAACTTGTACCCCTAAAACAACTTCCATGTTCTATAGAACCTCCCAGTCCAGATGTTTTAGCCTATTGCCTGTGATCTTGACATTGCATGGAGCATCTAGAAAGTAGTTGACAGCCTATGAATCATGATTAGTGATATCCACAAATCCATATTTTGTAATGAAACTAGGTGACTCACTTGTTGAAGTACTTGAAAATGGTTGATTATAAAGTATGTGGAGTCCCAACACATCTTGACATCATGGAGCAGTTGGACTGCTGGCAGCTTGATTACTTGCTTATTGACATGAAATTGCTCTTGCTCATTTCCTGAGATGATCATTGCCTGAAAGCCAGAACTGTTACACAAGTTGACAGACTTGCATTTTGGGTCTAGGGTTTTACTTACTCTGAGGGAGGTACTCATGGAGAGACACTACATCCTCAAAGAAGTCTCAAGTATTGGAACAAAGTGACAAGGGGACAAGGACACAACTGATGAGTTGTGGATGCAAGACTGATGCTGTAATTGCATAGAACAAGAATGAGGAAAGGTACAGGCTGTGGTGATATATAAATACTATGAGTCACATGCCAAAAAAAGCCACAAAATGTTGTAGAACTAACGAGGGATAGGGGACACTGAGCTGACATAAGAGAACCAGCTAGAGGAGTGGTCAGTCCATAGTAGGTATAGTTAGAGATAGAAGAAGAAGAAAACATGTGGGCCAAGTGCAAGAAGGTATCTATCAACCACCTCAACAGAAGGACAGAGGAACAGGTAAGGATGTCAAGTAATAGAAAGGAGAAAGAGAGTATGATGAAGAAATTGGATTGTAACAAGAACAGCACTGACTGGATGAACAAATATTGTGCATGACCATTCTCCCATTTCTGATGGAATCACTGTGAACCACTTTGACATATTCAGCTTTGTTAACTATCTTTCCTGCTGCATTCTTCCACATTGGTGGACACTCATGAAGTCAGTGTGTGTGTAGTTGTCAAGCACACACTGGACACAAAGGTTGTAGATATGGGGTAAACAGCAGATGCTGTGGTCAACAGGGTTGAAGGCAAATTCTCACTTAACTAGTAGGATCCTGGAAAGCTTTGACATAGCAGTGCCCATGTTTGAAGTGTTCTCCAGGATAAAATGACTGATCTTAGACAATGGAAATATTCAACAACAAGAACAATGTGATACAAAGAACATCTAGTACCTTTTTGAGGGGAATCCTAGCACAGTCAATAAGATATAAGATTGTTTTGGCAAGGTTAGCTCCTGTATGGCTTCCTGGAATGTAGTGGAATGTGATAAGTGCACACTTGAAACTTAACTTGGACATTCCTGGACCACTCTCTGCCTCTTGTCCAATCCAGTGAGCTGTGATAGCAAGATATGGATCAAGAGATTTGCTTGACCAAATGTTGGTGGTGAACGATATTTCACCCATTGCTCTCTATATGTGGACATCACTAACATAAACAAAGACATGAAACACTACTCACACACCAAAAGTTCAGCTTGAAGGGCAGAAAATGTTGTCACAAAGGCATTGAGGATGAGTTTCTGCATTTTGATATGGTGAGGGATGTTGGCATCAGTTACACCCCACAGACTGCAGTAAAGGAGAAGTTGGCAAAACTCTGGAAACTCAATCTTGTTGATACCTGAAGACATCAACAAAAGTCAGAAGAGAATGGAAATCTGATAGGAATGGTGCCCACAAACCAGGTCATTAGCAATGAGATAACATACTATGTAGTTCTTGAGGCCATTGATTGTGAATGGGGGAAGGTTGGCACCAAGTGCTGGTTGTGGTGAGGAAACAATGCTGATTGGTATGTGATCAGAGAGATCTGGAGTGGGAGGAGGGGGCAAAGTGTCTAGCTTGACTCCAGGCTGGGTAAGGGCATGCTTGAGAGTTTTGAACATGTAACCAGATATGAACATGGCCTTGATGGACTTGAGTTGAATAGCCCACCCTAGCTTCTCTGCTTGCTCTAAGTAGGGCAGTGCATGTCTAACCTCAACATGGTGATGAAGAGGCATGTTCAAGGTCTTCTGGCTGAGATGATACTGAATGTTGTATGAATCCCCACTTGCAACAAGTTCAGTTGCAATTAATCTATGCCATGAGGTTTTCTGTGAGCAAATATTTATCAATCAACATGAATGGAATCAACTCACTTGCATGGCTTAAAGACAGTTTGTCCCTTCTCCTTTCAAAAGAAATAATCTATGTCAAATGCCTTGTTAGTGGATGAGGTGTTGGTAGCTAAAGGGTCTGTAATGGTCAGGTTCGAGTTGGACCTATTGATCACAAGGGTGTCCATTGGAGATCCATCATTAGCCAAAGGATCCTGAGTAGCCATATGACCCATGCCTGCTGGGGTGTTGGCTACTGGACAGGGATTGCACCTGCCAGGTATCTCTATATCTGCATCTTCCTCCAATATGTCAGAGTGATCATGAATGTCAAACTCTTTACCATCCAACTCCCTATAATGAGTAGGTGGATACCAGTTTCTGTGGACTCTGGGACCTACTACTGGAGCAAGGTCAGGAATAGTGGAGTCGATGGATGGTGTCAAGACTGGGTCAACTCTGGAACTATCTCTGGAACATCTGGAGATTAGTGTCAGATGGGACTTGGCCTCAGCAACTTGGAGAGAAGCACTGTTCCCTTGTCAAGTCTTTATCCTGGATTTTGGAATGCAGAGATAACTCGAAGGTAAGACTTAATGTCACACAGCAATGAAGTTGAGTAGTGTTCAGAGGAGAGTTAGAGACTCTAGCAGAGGATCAGAGGGAAGCGGAATCTTAGTTGATATTCAAACTGAGGGGAATACATGGCTTGGGGGTACAGTACTTATACTATGGAGGTGTACAGGATTGGTAATGGAGAATGGAGCTGAATAACAGGAACAGATGTAGAATGCTAAGGCTGCACACAGGCTGTCTGGAATGCAGAACTGTGGTGCAGGTTTGTAGGATTAGTGGTGAGAATGCTACTAAACCTTAGTACAAAAGGGGGTAACCAACATGGAGGATGATGAGAGGGAACCCTAATACATGTCCAGAGGTCCAGAAGTAAGTCCTGGGTGAGAATACATTGGAGTTCATGGCTATAACATCAGAGTAGGGTTGGAGTTGGCTTGGTTAGATGTACAGTATATGACAAGCATCCCCAATATTCCCTAGAGGTTGTGCCTTGTCTATGTGTGACAGGGCATGAAGAATATCTCTTGGAGTTTCCCTGGGTGGATGGCTATGTGCCACTGGAAGGTATGGAGCAAGTGTCAAGGGTGAACTGGATGGTGGTTGGAGTGTGTGTGATCACACTAACAACACAAGCAAGAGAAGGGAGAGCAATAGCTAAGTTCCACTTCAACCATGTCAGTCATTTGTACCACCCAGTTGACATACAAGGATAGTTTGTCCACTTTATATTGAAGTTCCTCCACTATCTGATCCCATGGTCTTTGGAACTTAGTTCTGGGTTCAGATTCAGAAAACATGACTTGCTTGATCAATCCAAGGTCAACTTGACATTTAAACTTATCAGAAAGATCCTCTTTACAAGGGACAAGCCACTACCAGTCATCTTGAAGGTCCTGTGAAGCAGCTTGTTGTTCACACTTTGCCTTGACAGACAAGGGCGATCTGAGAGCTTGATGTCACTTTTCAAGATCAGCCATGAAGCTGACTTTGCACTGGTGGTAGAATTGGTCAACTTGCAACCAAGCCTCTAGCTCAACCTGTGCCCTTGAAGATGTTGGATACATTCCAATTGAGAAAGAGACTGCATGGAGCAAGAAACTTACTGATTTATGTGCTGTTGGAATGCTACCTCCCGCTCTCAGTTCTTCATGTTCTGCTTATTGGACTTTAGAGCACCACCTTTGACATCTTTCTCATCCTCTCTGTGGATATATACAGCCATATCCCACCTCTTCTCAGCCAAAATTCAGATAAAATCTTCCTATACAATCCTAAGTATTTGTTTCTGCTGATTGTTGAGCAGTGGTAGACGCTTGCCATGACTTGTGGGAAATTTGGGCAGTGATTTCAAGGATTTCACAGAGCAAGATGGCTCCAATGATTGTGAGATGGCATGTGTGTGTGGCTGACCATACGAGGAGTTGGCACACTCAGTGTGTTTCTGGCAGATTGCAGTCAATGTATTTGTAAAAACATGAAGAATTAACAGATGCATGGGGTTGTGCTATCCAGAACAGTAATTAGAGTGGGAAATTGTGATACCTGACAAGTAGTGGAGAGAGACACAAACAATGCCAGCATTATCAAAGCTGGCACTTATTTGCTTTCCATGCATGATCATCTGTACCTGTCTGAAAGGTGTATGTATTTGTGGTGTGTCAGGGATGAAAGTATCTTCATGCATACGTTTGTTGTGCTTGTGCTGAGGGGTTTTGGTTTTGGAAAGTGGTTGCATGGCACCATAGGGGTGTTGCATCAAAGGGGTAGTTGTAGCAGAAGGGAGTGGAAAAGGAGAAACTGCTGCTTCCCTTGCTTGTGATTGACTCAGTAGGAAGGTCTCTTCCAGACACCATTTGGCATATACCTAACTCTGGCTCTTTGCACATGGTGATGGGCACATCATGCAATCTGACACTTGCTGGAGCATGAAATGAATCTGCCTTGAACTTTTTCAGTGAAAATATTGACAGCCCAAGTGCAATCCCATTGGAAGTGGAAGATAATGGTTGTGAATGGAGAGGTAAGGGGTGGGAAGCAAGGTAGGGAGTTGCTGTGAGCAGAGGTTGTGACAAACTAGGATTGAGAGATGATATGGATCCCCAAACAGTGATAAGACCCATTGGTTGCCCTTTCCCAATGTCTAGATGTAAAGCATCAGTACTTCACTCTACTGCCAAGGCGATCTACCTGCATTTCCATTTGGGTGGGCCCAAATTTGCCTGTAGTGTTCTTGGTGATGCATGCTGCAAAATAGTGCACATACTTACCTCTTTCTTCATTGCTGCCACTAGCAAAGGGTTTGATTCCGCTGATGGCTTTGGTTTCATGCCTAATCTGGAGTGAACAGATGCCAAGTCCTCCCTTGGTATGTTCTTGTCCCATTCATCAGTTAAGTCCATAAACCAGGCACCATATGTGGGATTCAAATTAAATCTTTGAGTGCATTGTCAGATCCACACCAGGGTTGGTGGCGGTGGCAAGTGGCAGTGTTGGGAATGAAGGTGGAGTTTGAATATTCCATTGCATAGATAAGATGTTTCTAGTGGGTGGAAATTGGACATGCTCTCTGATTTGCATCTATTACAACATTGCCTCTGATGGGGCCAAAGAGTTTGTGGGAAATTTTCTTGACAAATTTTGATGATTCATGATCAGGAAGGTAAGCCACAGATTTGCTAAGCTCTATGGTTGGGCTTCCTGCTTAAGGTTCTGACCAACATCTTCACCTGGTATGGCATCACCTTGAAACCAAGCAAGGTGTGAAGGGTCATTCGAATAGTGAAATAGAAAATTTTCACTGCAGGGTATGAATTGTGAGCAATGTTCTCATCCCTTTTCTCCTCCAACAGACCTACAATTTTCATAAAATCATCCACCTCCAGATTTTCACCAGCAAAGACCTCTGCCATTTGGTCATGCAAATCACAGGGGTTAGCAGCTATCTGGAGAGCAAGTGGGGTTTAATATGATGGTGGTTGACCAAATGTGATTTTGCAGCTGACAACAAGACTGATTGAAACCCATGACACTGCCATGTGTTGCATAGAGATAATTTTGCAGTAACTGAACTGCAGGATTGGAAAATAGTGTGTAATTCTCCTTCCATTTCTCCATTCTTTGACGTTTCTCTTTTGTGGGCATCTCTCTCAATGGCATCTGAACACAGACTGGATGGAGTGCCTGATGTCACTGGTAGGCACTGACAGATCATGCAAGTCCATACCTGCCTTTTGCTTATGGTGAGCCGGTCCCTCCTGTCCTCCCAGTTCATGCTCACCAGCAAGTTGGCTTTCTGTGCTGGGCAGGAAAGTGCTCCACCACTTGCTCTCCTTATCCACAGGGATTGTCAGAGTGAGTCACTGTGAACTCCACTTGTTCTCACTGTTCTGTTTGCAGCCATGTGTCAACCATGGGGGTAGATCCAAATCTGTGGCAAACCTGAAATATAGAAGGGGGTGAGTGAAAGGGAGGAGGCTAAATAAAAACCCAGTGCTGTGCATAGCTGCAAGCCCTGTATACAGCCAACTCTGGACAATCCTCCCCCTAGTGGATAGTGCTGCCATGACTCTGCCTAATTGCTGACTTTAGCTGTAGTTGTGCTGTGGCTAAAGCCAAGCTGCTCAGCTACATACATTAGTTGCAGCTTTGCAGGACATCCAGGAAATGAAATTTCAGGTGGTAGTTAGACTCTGCCAGAGTTTTTGAGCCTGCACACTGACTGACATATCACACATGAGCAGGGATCTGGCACTGTCTTGCAATACTTTATCACCAACAGCACTGACACACTCCCAAAGTTTGGTGTGGATGCATGGGGGAGAGTCATGTGTGTGATGACGATGGGCCAAGTGCAGCAGTTTAGACCATGCAAGTAGAATGAACTGCGGGCATTGCTGCATTGGTGTCATCTGCTGTTCCATTTCCTTTTGTGACTGTCAATGTTTTTTGGTGGGCAAATTAGTCAAGGAGATATACTTCACACAGGCCAATGTTCTGCCCAATGCAAAAATCAATATATATCTTACACTTTCTTTGTTGATTAAGACCCATGCTTGCTAGATTAACCCCCTACCAAAGGCACATTGACAACTTGGTCGTCACTCTGTTTGGGAAATCAGTGACGATTGTATGTTCACTAACAAACCATGGTTGCTCAAGTCATGAGCAGGGAAAGGAAGAGCAGGGGAAGGATGTGGTAAGCCATTGCCCATTTGTTCTACTTGTATATCACTTCATGTTCTGGTACCTACTATTTGTTGACCCCCAGACCCCTTGGAACCAGGACCATTGTTTGAACCATCTTGTATCAGCTCCACATCTGCACATAAGAGATGACCAGTTTCCCATACCCCTGATATTTAGGAGAAAGAGATGTAGCACTGGATGGCATGGTCCTCATTGAGGTGGGGGTTCCCATCATGAGAAGCACATGGTCATTCCAACACCCTGAGACTAGCCATCTTCTTTCAAATGTCCCCTTTGCCCTCCATTTTTTTGGGCTGCATTGCTTGACCTTTTCCTTGAGCTCCTTTTTGACTGCATCAGATGAGACAATTGTGTTAGTCACATCCATCAACATCAAACAAGGAAACAAAGAATGTTCACCTTCCTACTCAAGTTGCACACCTGCTTGGCAATAGAATCCAGCTGCTCCACACAGAGGATGGCTGGCATAAATGTTATTGCAGGTTGGGGTGCTGTCTCACCCTTGACACTGTTTGTCGACCTGTTCAATCTGTTTGTCTGAACATCCAATAATGGCCTGGGTTGTGCAGACTCAACTCCAATCAGCACCACCATACCCAATCCTTCCTCCTCTCTCCCTTCTCCTGCTTCTTCTGTTCCTCACCCTGATCTTGCCTTCCTACCCTTGTCTCTGTTCACCTGTAGGCAGGAGCATCTGAGGCTCAGCACCAAGTATGTGTCTTCATCCCACTTGTCCATGTCTGCTTCTGATGGTGAAGAGAAAGTTTGAATGAAAGCAGTCCACTATTGATTAGAATTGCTTCCCCCGGAGAGTTCCCATCTCCATCCAGTGGTCTCAACTTCAGCCTGATATCAGGCAAGTTCTCAACTTGCTCAAAGACTGTGTGCCCCCAATCCCACTTTTGTTTTACCAATCCATTGTCCAGTGAATCTGAGCAACCAAAAAGATTCAGAAGAAAAATGGTTATCCAACATGCTTATGCTCACATCTAGATGCATGGCTTTCCCTCCGTGTGCCACTGCAAACTGAAGGCTCTCCACCCAGAGTGTTTTGTTTTGACATTTGGCTTTTCAATGTTGACTCCCTCACTGTCCTTTTGACTTGCAAAACAACACATGCATTGCATCTTTTTGACAACTTCTTTGCTGCTCACTGTGTTAACCTTTTGGGGTGATCCCCTTTCACTGGTCTAACAACTTCTTCACTCTTGGGGCTGGTTTACATGCTATGTCTCAGATTGGCAGAACTATGTTGAATGCAGACTGTGTAACTCGGTGGGCAAACTCAACCACAAGTCAAGTTGTGAAACATCCAAGGGCAAACTGGAGAGTGTGAAATGATGCATTCAACATGCCCTACAGGCAAATCTAGACCCATTTGAATGCAGCAATTTGAAAGTACAGTGAAAATGGGGGGTGGGGTGGTCAATAGGATACATTCATCAGCTATGCAGAAATGTGGTTTTCTTTTACCCATTCTCAAGGTCATTGAGGAGTGAGATGGGCAACCCAATTGACATGCTGTTGATTGCTGCCATCAGTGGTGCTGTTTCAGTGGATACTGGTCTAGGTTGGGAAGGCAGCATAGGACAAGAATGCCTTTGGGTGCTTTAGGTCACAAACTAATGCATCAATGAGTATGGCCACATCAAGGTGGTGAGGGACTAATTAATGGTAATACGGTCTTGAGAACTGACCACCCACTGATGCCTGCACATCAGGGTTTGAAAACAGGACAGACATATTTGACCTTGGGATCTTCATTTATGGGCAGCCAACTGCCAATCTCAAGCATAGTGTTTCCATTCATTGCTACACCAGCCATTGGGGTGTGAAGGTCTTTATATACTTATCTAGGAGTTAAAAACTCAAAGTTGAAACCAAATTACAGGCTAGAAAACAATGCCAATCCTTTGATATTATAATTATATTGAATCTAAAAAAGGTCCAAAAGAATTTGGTGGTCAGAAAAAAATTCTACAAAAACAGAGAGGGAAGGGGAGGCAATGTGACTACACCACCCAAAAAATTCTAAAGAGCTTCAAGACTAGTCCCGGTTGATTCATGGACCTTGAAAGCCTCCAGGACCATGTTACCTAGATGCTGGACATCCATTCCTGAATTGATATGATGGGGTAGGGAGGGTAGTAGGCCAATGTTGATTAGACTATCAAAAAAATTCTGGAGTGCTTCAAGACTAGTCCCAGTTGATTCCTGGACCTTGAAAGCCCCCAGGACCATGTTACCTAGATGCTGGACATGCATTCCTGAATTAATATGGTGGGATAGGGGGGGTAGTAGGCCAATGTTGATTATACTGTCAAAACAATTCTGAAGCACCTCAGGACTACTCCCACTCAGTTTCTGGACCTTGAAAGCCCTCAGAACCATATTATATAGTAGCTGGACATGTATTCCTAAATTGATATTATCTGGTAGGAAGGGTAGGATGCCAATGTTGATTACACTGTCGAAAAAAATTCTGGAGCATCTCAGGACCACTCCTACTCACCTTCTGGACCTTCAATGCTCCCAGGACCATATTACCCAACAGCTGGACATTTCCAAGCTTGAAACACATATTTTCCATATTCCAGACCTATTTCTGGTAGCAAAAACAAAATGAAAGGATGCCATACCTCTATTCTGATCAAAATCTGTCAGGCCTGATTTGAATTGCCTAGGTTCGGTTAGGTTCGGTTAAGTTCGATCAATATCAGCAAATAGTCACAATGCAAAGAACTCAAATTGAATAATATTCACAGTAGAATTCTATTTGCTATACATTCAATCATTACAATATGCTTTTAGCCAGTTATATTTCTCACTTTACCTTCTAATCTTCATCCTCTTCTGATACTACCACCATTTCCTCCATTTTATCATCCTCTTCCTCGCTATCAGGATCATTCATATGAACGTCCTCATCCTCTACCTCAATTTGACTCTCTCGTTCCTTGCCAATACCATCATTCATGTTAGCTTCATCATCATCAATAGAAATGTCCCCTCCTTCCGAACCAAACAGTTCTCTCATCAACCTGTCATTTTCATTTTGCATGTCTGCATCACCTTGAGGCTGTATAGATAGAGTGGATGATGCTGCCACTTTTCTTGATGGTGGTGGTTTTCGAAACCTTTTTGCTTTGATAGATTTCTGCTCCCTAGCTAAACAAAGCCGCCTTTGTTTAAAATAGATTCTTTGATTTGCAACCAATTCATCATAGCCAGCAGCTCAATACATATCCAAGGTGAACTCCACCACAGGCTTGATAGCTCGTGATCCAGTCCTTTTTGAATGGTCGTGCCATCTTCAGCAAGTCCAAGAAGCTTGTAGAAAATTGGGTTTGTTATAAACTGAATCTTTTCTTGCTTGTTGATCATCCATGGTTTTCCAAGAACCTTTTTTGAGGTGGCCAAGAAGGCAGGAAGACAATGCAAGTTGGAAAATATTTCACCCAATCTGTCCATGATGTGAAATCACTCTTGTTCACCACAGTCTTTCATTAGCTCATGGAATTGCCACACATAACCTGGTTTTGAATGAAAGACATTCCAAGGTAACCAAGAATGGTGGCCATCCTCTGGCAAAGGAAAGTAAATGAATGCTCGAGCTGAGAAGGACTTCTGTGGCCATCCATGAGGTATTCGCCTAGGTAAATTCACATTGCAAGCCTTGAATGCACATGCAGTCACAGTCCCATAAATTTTGGCAACAGACCAGCATTCCATCGCCTCTTGAAAGGTGCTGGGAGCAGGGATGTTGCTAGGATCTGCTAGCCAGTTCTTGTTCAGCAAGAGCCACATCTGACAAGTAAAGTTGGTGAAGAGCTTGCCAACTACTGGTTCAAGGCCCTTGAAGCGGATGTCCCATTTCCAAGATCGCATCAATTCCCATGGCCTTTCTGCGATCACTGTCACAACAGCCTGCCAGGTTGGTTTGTCACCTATTGGAAACATCTCCTGTTCATCTACCATGGGCAGAACTGGCCATAACGACTTGGAAGCTGTTCAACGATCTGTGGTCTTGCCCCCAATGATGTGCATGACATCTGCATCATCCAATTCTTGTACTTCAGGCAAGCAAGGTATGTGGTTGAGATTGAGATTGTGGAGGAAGAACATTCAAAAACACTCAGAAATTTGGGAAAATCTAAGAAGAGCCATGGACTTGTGGACATGAAAGTCTAATATGATTGGTGTGGAGCTGATGCTGCATATCATGTTGCAAATGATGCCAGTCAAGACATCCATGTTGGGAGGTTCAATGCATCGAAAGCTGATTTGCACAGACTGTAATTTCCTGAGTTGCCTCACCAAGGAGCTGAACCAAGTGTTGGAAGAGATCCAAAGTATGGATTGAGACTTCAAATAGCGTTCTGTCTATCACATCAGTAAGGTCAGATTCATATCCAGCTTGACAGTACAGAGATGAACGCACTATCACCTCCAGACAACTGAGGACGTTGATGGCAGCAAAACTGCTTAGCCAGTATTCATCTCATACACCATAGGAGTGTTCCTTGGCTTTGCCCTCATATATCTCTATTGAGAAATTACATTCCTGCATGAATTGTGGATTGCAGGCATATGCATCCTTGTCATTGATGAAGATGGAGGTGTTGTCATTGGGATGGACTGCCTCATAGGCAAGATTGTAAGCACTCCTGAAGCATATGTGAGTTCTTCAAGCTCTTTCCTGGCACATCTTGGCCTGAATGCCTCCATATCATCCGAGTGTGCAAGTATGGTGAATGTTGCTGTGCATAAATCCAGATGCACCGAAAGAGGCCTCGAGTTGCTCCAATCTCCATAAACTGACCAAAGGCTCCATCCATTCTGGGTGAAAGGTAATTCCAAGGTCCATGATTAGTTCACCATATTGATGATTGGTGATGTAATCCCAGTCCAAGGCAGAAAATTCTAGCAGTAGAGACTCGAGAGGAGAGACTGTCTTGGTCTTGATACCTTTGGCTTCCACCACGAAAAAGAAGGATTCATAGAGTGTCAAGCGTTCCAGATCATCTTATATGATTTCCGCCATGGTTGCAATGATATCCTGAAGCATAGCTGGAGCGAATGGAACAGCCTTGGGACGACCAGCCTTAGGATTGCAAGTTCCACCCTTGCATAACTTGTATCTAACTTCAGGCAGAGTCAATGCTACATAAGGTGCCTTGACATCACCCACATTTCGTGCTATGGCAGGAAGTAGCACATGCATCTAAAAGTAGTCCAGAACCTTCTTTGGAATGTTGGTAGCTTGATGGCCAGAAAGCTCATCACAATGGATCATTCTAGGGAAAAAGATATAAATGTTGAGGCTTCCAGAACCACCACCCATAGTGCCAAAGGTTGTGTGGGGAATGGAGCTGAGAGCGCAAGGCACTGACAACCACTCTGTTCATCCTTCCAAGGTCCCTGCATCCTACTCAGATTGTGGTACGAGTATTTATAGACATGATTGTGCTTCCTGATGGGTGCTTCCTTGTCCAAGATAGGGCCCAAGAAGATAGAGGCAGACTTTCAAAAATGAGGTTTTCAGGTGACCCAGATGAGACTATCTATGTCCACAGAGACACCAATGTTGGTAGTATCCAATGGCACATGATCCTGTTTAAAGTCAACACAAATGTATGTGTTTCCAGTCTGACCTCGAACGAAAGCATTGAAAGATGCTTCAGAGTCAACTCCTCCTAGTGCCAGCATCTCTGCTACACCATAGATGGAGACATCAGTGATGTTAACAAGGCCCTCTGTGTCTGCAGGAAAGAGGTGAGGGTGGCGGCTTAGAGAATATTTGCCTGGAGAAAGGTCTGTCAGTCAATTCACATGACTAGAGTGTTTGAGTGCCCACCAGCAATATGGTT
>JBBPMO010000904.1:0-14874 GCA_038090315.1 Xanthoconium stramineum | reverse complement strand
CCTGTCTCATCCACATCTCTTACTCAGCCCGGAGAGATTTCAGTGCCAATCGCAGTCGCGGCGGAGCGGTGTTGGCAACTCATTACAGTAGTCTTGTGCTGGTCTGTAAAATACCACAGGCATCGGAATCATTTTGTCCGGGTCAAAGCTACTTCGCACTCGGAAGTGCATGACTAGCCGCGTGGTGAATTTTCTCAAACGATGCCACGTTCATGGACAAATGCCACGTGGATGGCCGAAAACACAGCAGGGCCTACGTCGTCGACTCATCAACTTTGAACCAGTAAACAACAGACAGTTTCAAGGCCCGGAGTGCCATTACGACAAATAACGATGCCGCGAAGACCATATTAAATTAGTGTTATACAACACTTTGCCTCACCAAACACGTTATCCTACGCCCAGAAATGTAGACCTTTCGACACCAAATTCGCGGCTGAGGTGTCACTCGACTCGTGTACACTCCAGCAATAATTTCCGTCGTTTTGGAGATGGGTCATCTTGGGTATCTTGGTCAACCCCATTCGCCAATCCAGCGGCGCAGACTTCTCCATAGAACCTCTTGGGGCGCGAAGTTGTCCCGGAAGAACTGGAAGATGCTAATCATCCAAACTTCTTGGTAAGCCATGCTAGCAGTACATGGTTGATCAATCGTACCAATCGAGGGAGTTTGGAACATGTTAGGTGAAGCTTCCATGATGGAAACGTGGTTCAAAACATCAGTGATCGAGGGGCGAACATTGGCGGCCGAACAGCATTGTTGGATAAATTTCCAATTTCTATCGCAAATGGGTCGATGTGTCGGGCGTGGTACACAATCCCCCTTGTGCAGCGCCAGAACTATTGTGGTCGGAAGTGCTTTCTCCCAAGGTGGTTGTCCAGAAAGGATCTGAATGGGCTATGTATCATACCGATTGTTTACATGTGCAGGAGTTCGTGGAAACTCACCTGAAGCATGATACACCCCAACGAATAGATATCACTCATCTGTGATGGTGATGCAGTATCTGGATTCAAGAGTAGCTCGGGAGCTGCAAATGGAGCAGTCCCTGCGCAAATTGTCCGTCGCATCATTGACGACCCACCACTAACTCCCCCGACCACAGTACAGAGACCAAAGTCGCTGATCCGCGCGGTACCATCCTCTTCGATCAGAACGTTGGCCTGTTCCTACAATCAGCCCGTACCAAATAGTATAGACAGCGACTGACATCCGACAAGTCACCATGAATTATGGGGAAGGAGTGCACTATCCATGAGGGCGTGAGCGCATGAGGTCACAATAGCCATGGTCAGTAATTACGTACAGCACTTGATGCCTTCTGCAACGTCCTGAATCTATGAATGATCAGACACAATGGATGTCGAGAAAGGCGCAGTTACCAGGTTATAACGATCGGAGGGGGTAAGCTCTTCGCTCCTTCGTTCTAGATATGTTCCGAGTGGCCCACCAGATACCCAAGGGGACACTGCCGAGATTGTGGTCCCAAATCCAGTTACAACCCCCAAGAGTGGGACAATATTACGATGACGAAGGATGTGCCATACTTTGATTTCGCGACGGAGACCCTACATCGCGGAGGGCACATCTGCTCAGACGCCCATGCGGAAGTAGACGACTATGGAACACTTACTCTGGGTGTTTCTAGTTGAGCACCGATGCAGAGATCGTGTCGAAAGACTTTAACAGCAACCTATGTGTATTTCAAATCAGGGAAGTCCAATGAATAGCACACGACACAACAAACAGTGGTATAGCGACCGTTCTCCTGTCGAAGTCTACACTTGTATATGTCCGCGAACCCCCCTCTCGCAGCTGGATTGACATCAAGGTGTTTGATAAGGCTGGTGAGGTCTGGGATGTGTCCGAAATGCCTCTGTAACACATCCATATTGGTATTGTGTTGATCGGTCGAAGCTTGATACAAAACGATACGGCGATAGTGAATTCTCCGTCGGAGAGAGAAGAAAAGCCCACCACTCACCAGACGAAACAGTAAAATTATCCATAGTGTTCAGGTATATTGTGTGGCATTTCGGGCAGCCATTGAATTGAGGACCAGGAATTCTTCCCTTAACGAACTCCATAATGGCCGCGTAATTGGTCCAGAGATCGTCATCCCACTTGAGCTCGACGCCACAACACGAATCTCGCGCGGTAGAGTTTATTCGCTTTAGTTCATCCCGGAGGATCCTTGTTGTTTCGGATGGCATCTGCAAATAAAGCCCTCCCATAAAGTCCCCGTTCAGCACTTGTTCCCAGTAATCGTGCCAGCTCCGAGACCTGGCAGATTGGCCCAGGAAACGGGAACCCAAAATCCATGCAAGCGCTCCAATGAGCACCACTAGATTCGGGGCTCCTTGAGCGAATGCTCCGGGTAATGCTTCAAGATGGTCATCCAGAGAAACTTGGTTGGCTTCTGTGCGCTCAGCGCGAGACCCGAGATAGCATGCGTACTTCTCAATGTATTTGCGTGCGATGCCCGGATGGGAATTGATCCAGGGAGAGAGCTCGACATCTTTGTCACCTTCAACATGGTAGAAGTTCCGGAGTTTTGCGTCTTCGCTTGATCTAGACCCCGGAAGAAGACTCTTTGTCACCATAGCCATGGCGAAGGGTAGCATTGTAGGTTGGTTGTCATCATTAAGAGAGCTCAAGGCTTCGAGAGAGAAGACCATAAGCATGGGAACAGGTGCGGTGTTCCAGAAGTGATCAGCGCCGTAGAATACTTCATACTCCGTTGACGCCCTGGCAAATTTCTGAGACAAGAGATTTGTGAGGACGACGTACATACCTGTCTTTGCATGGCTGACACTGGTACGGATCCAGAAAATCCGCGTTGACGTCAGCATCTTGCAACCACATTGCCATTCTGAGCCAATCAAGTACTAACTCGCGAAATGGCTGTGGGTCCATACAAGTACAACCCATCCCCTCCCTTCGCTCCATGAACTTTTGCCGAGCCCCCGGTTGGTCGGGGAAGGAAGGGAGAGCACCGAAAAGTGAGGATACATCGTCTCGCCAAGATCTGATTAATTCGCCCAGAGAAAACTTCGATCGAGAAGACCACCCACACCGATAATCCAGCTCCTCTCCGCGTTTTGACGTGTAGACCAACCAGGTCATGGCGGCCAGGCGTTGTGCAGGAGTAGCCGCCCGAATTCGAGCATTCCTCGATGCTACATGTCTCGACACGACATGCGGAGCATGTCGCCTCCGCTCAAGTCTGCGGCGTAACGCCTGGCGTGCAGAATTCCACTGCTCTTCTTGGGGTCGCTCCCAATCTGAACCCGGTAAGGAATTTTCTCGTATCCAAGCCTCGTCGCCCTCCGCCCAAAGCCATATGTCGTGCTCGGAATCATCGCCCTCGATGAGCTGTAGCCACAAGTCGTCGACATACGAACAAGGCGGGCGAACCAAACAGTCGTGTCGGCTTGCCCATTGGACAAGGCAGTAAAGGAAAGAGACTCGCCATAGTTGCTCGGGGTCTATTTGGCTGGGTTCCAAGCTGACAAAGTGTTTATCATCATCGAGGATCGCGCTGGTAGCTTCGGCGAGCAATGCATTTGGAAGATGTTGGTCACCGGATTCTGTCCATCCTGGGATATTCGATGAGCGTTTACAGCACGACCGCTATGTACCTACGATGAAGGCCTAGGTGTGATACTTGCCTTGTACCGTTGAGAGTACCATGCCAAGTGGGCAAACTGAGGTTCAACTCGACAAAGTTTTTTGAAGCTTGGAGGCGATGGTCCTCCACAAAGCAGCGCGCCTGATGACGGATCCAAAGCTCTAACCCTTGAGGAACACGTGCCATTGCAGTATTAGTGCCCCTAGTGTATTGTTCATTGTTGGGCCCACAACGCTATAGCGCTCAACAATCGGATAGCTTCAGAACATTTTCAGTTGAATCTCATTCAAATGGAAGAAGTAACCATTGGCGCTACATGAGTGTACCGTCACCAAAGGACAAAACAAGTGATCGACAAATGCTACGTAGGTGGACCTCGACGAGAATGATGCAAGTGGACTTCCCGGACATGTCTCACAAGATTTGCCCGCCTCACAAGCCGTGCCCCGTTAGGACACCAGTGACACTGAACCATGAGACTGGGTGCCAACTTTGCAACGCCATGTACCAAACGGAGATGCTCTGCGCAGCGCACCACTGAGATGAGGTGTCCACAGGTTGCCCCATTTTCAGTGCGCCATTGGCAGGTTATCGGAGTTGCCATGGACGCATGTCCAGCGTCCTTCTTGCGGACGCCAGGATACCAGCTAGGGGCAAGCATAGCAGACGAAGAGATGGCACGCATTAGATGGGCTTCAGAGTCATTGAGGTCAGAACTTCTGTGAGGGACGCAACACATGTCCAGAGCACTTGGAGTAGTGTGGGAAACAAGTGATGGAATCTATCATCCCCGTTGAGCGAAGAGGACACAAGTATAGCAGAAACTCACAGCTTCTGTTTCTGTCGTCATCTGTGGACAATCCTGAGATGTCCTCTCAGATCAGACTTCGAAAACATACTGAATACTCACATCGTCTGCATGAAATTCAGAGATAATCGCAGAGGAAGGAAAGCCGGCTGGAGAGAAGTGGGGGGTGCTTCGTAAATTCCCGTCGAGGTGTATGCTCTGTATATCATGTATGATGCTGGGAGGTGTGTGAGTGTGACGAGGCATCCGTGATAGTTGACAGGACACAAGGTAACCTATTCATGCCCCCCAAATCGTAATTATTCCGGTGGTCAACGCGGCCTAGACAAACCTGATGCATTCGTAGCGAGCGCTAGTCAAGGGAAGGGATGGAGAAGTGTCCCAGGACGCAGTGCATAGTTGGCGGGTACTTAGGGCCGGCTCCATGGAAACCAACGTTGCCCACAGCCAAAGTCGTCCATAGCTGGAGCCAGCAAACGCCAGCCAAGTTATGGTGAGCTGGCTCGTTTTGATGACCTGTTATGGAAATCCCGCCAACAGCATTAGCGCTGGCCAACATCTACCGGGTTTCCGAGATTGTACGACTTGACCGGTTCATCTTTCCTAATTCAGACCACCTTTGTGATCATCAAAAAAACGAGCCAGTTCACGATAGTGCTGCGACATAAATAGCTTGGGTCTGGTTTGATGAAGACCTTTACCCTAATCTCACTGTTCTTCCAGCTCACTGTCGTCTCCGCGTCTGCTTTCGCCACTCCTCAGAGCCAGCAGATCTTTCAGGACAATGCCAGCATTACAATGGTCAACGTCAGACATCTCTTGGCTGCCCACAACGATGATCCTGTCGAGGTCATCCGTCTCTTGGATCCCCATTACGCCAAAATCCTCCATGCACCCCGACTGATCGAGGTCTTTGGCACCGAACCCGTGTGGATGACCGAGGGCGACAAACTGCGACTCAAGAAACAAGGCCTGTCATTCACGGATCTCACCGGACACGAAAACATCACGTCGACGCTTTCTTCAAACAAGGACAATGGTGCGTGTGTATTGCCGTGGGGATTTGTGTACAGCTCAATGAATAAACCCCCCCACTGCAGAATGGCCCGTCCCTCGACATCAGGAAAGCGTCATCAAGGTCATCAAAAACTTGAAGGTGGACGAGATAGTACACAATCTCGGTAACCTGACAGCATTTTACAACCGCTATTACCGCTCCCAGTATGGTGCTCAGAGCTCTCGGTGGGTTTACAACAAAGTCCTCGAGGTAAGTCCCTGCATCAAACTTATACTTTTCTTCACCACGTGTTAGTAGATCATCGCAGATGCTCCGCCAAATGTTTATTTGTCCCTCGAGACATTTACCCATGAATTTCCCCAGATCAGCGTGATCGCCCGGTTCGAGCCTACTCGCCGCTCCCAACCAAACGACGCCATCAAAATACCAGTCATTATACTCGGGTCCCACCTTGACTCCATCAACTACGAGTTTCCTCTCCTTCCCGCACCAGGCGCTGACGACGGCGGCTCTGGAACTGTCATCATCCTAGAGGCCTTTAGAGCGCTCGTCCAGACCGGTTTCAGACCCAGCGTTCCAGTAGAGTTCCATTGGTACGCCGCGGAGGAAGGTGGACTTCTCGGTAGCCAGGATATCGTCTCAGAATACATGTACCGACGCAAAGACATCGGGGCCATGATCCAGTTTGTAAGTGTCACTGACGCGTCGTGTCGGATTCATAGACTGTCGCGGCCCAGGACATGATAGCGTACGTGCACAAGGATACGACGCCGACGATGACGTTCATAACCAACAACGTCGACACATCCTTGACGAACTGGGCCATGGTCTTGGCTAAGAAATATGCTTCGTCCCCGGTTACAGGCGCGGAATTATTGTACGTCGCTTTTACAAGGATGGATTCGTTTCCAGAATGAGCGTTTCTCCCACCTAGCCCAGGTGGCGTTTCTGACCACCTTTCGTGGCACCGCATTGGTGTCCCAGTGGTATGTGCCACTGAAAGCGACCCAGTCCGGACTCCCAATCCATACATTCACACTGTTAATGATCAAACAGTCGTAGAGGAAGGAGAATTCTCTTTCGAAGTGTGTCATTTGACCTTGCACCGTCCGGATTTTCCAGACTAACTCTGGATGTATTCAAGTATGCCCTTGAATTCGCCAAAGTAGCTGTTGGATTCGCTGTGGAGTTAGGAGGGTGGCACGAATAAGTGCAAAAGAGATGTGATCTTGGAGATCTCCATAACAAACAGCTGTATCCCCTTTCGGCATGGAAGGCGCACGTATTCGTGGACGCGGTACCTGTCGTCACTCGACATAGAGGTAAAATATACCATCGGTCCCATGCGATCACAAGAATTTATTCGGTCTCATCCCACTATGGCGTTCCCTTTATTAGACCTGTGACGAACACGAGTCATTTGTTCCTGCCAATCGTACATCTTTCATGACAGCTCCCTTTTTCCCCATCCGTGTTTCTTTTTCAGTATCCCAGTTGACCGCCAACAGCTTCTGTCAGGTGACGAGCGATAGACTCCGAGATTGCACCCGAATCCGAGCTTACATTGATCTAGAATTATCGAGCATGAGTTCGGCCTCTTGCATAATGCACACAAAGCAGATCGACTAACCATATCAAAACCCTCTTGGACACGTTTAAACGACTGCGCTCCTGAGGTGCAGTAAATCCCACTGCAATCATAGTGAGCACCGAGCACGTATTGCCGACTCAGTACATACCATTTCTTTCCTTTGTCGTGCGCAACTTTCAAGATCCGCTGAATGATCTTTTCCACGTCTGGATGGGGGTCTGGGGATGGAGGCGGGTATCCAAGGGTCAACGACAAGTCGTACGGGCCAATGAACAGGACATCTGTCGATAAAAGTGAGGGTCAGGAAATGTTCAACCGACTACCACGCCATATTCCCTAACCGATTCCATCAACGGCAGCAATCTCCTCGACGTTCTGGACCCCTTCTTGTGTTTCGATCTGGATCATGATCGTAACATGTTCGTTGGCAAGTGTGAGATACTCCGCAGCATTGACCCCCCACACACTTTGTGTGAACGGACTGCCAAACCCACGCCTGCCGCCTGGTGGGAAGCGGCTGTCACCGACGACTTCCCGCGCCTTGCCTGCATCAGAGACCTATCGACCGGATGGCTTGAGCATCTCACGACGTTGAACATTGCCGAGTACCGATGATCAGGGACGCACCATTGGTACGAGAACGCCCCTCGCGCCAGCGTCCAGCGCGTATTTGATCTGCCACGAGGTACCCGTACTCGTTCCCGTCGCAGGGATGCGCACGAGCGCGCTGGGTGCGTTGCTGCCAAGTCCCGTAATCGCCTGGATGGACTCTGCCGCACCGGGTTGGAGCGAGGTGAGTCCGTGTTCGCAGTCGATCATCACCCAGGATAAGTGTGGACTCGACTGCGCGACTGTCCGGGCATTGAACACGCCTGGTAAGGTGATCCACGCCCCAAAGGCGGGTTTGGAGGCTTTGAATGCCTGTGCAAGAGCGTGCGTGGTCATGGGGAAGCGGCGATAAGGTTGGAGCGCTCTGTGGATGTTCCTATGTGCCCCATGGAGAGAGCCGGGCAGAGGTCATGGGGACGGAACCTTGCGGGCCGCTGGGCATAATTGACCCAACACTTGGGTTAGGGTTGCTCTAAAATCGTCTAACATTACCAGGATCTGATGCCGCCATCCAGTGAGCGTAACCATTAGAAATATGAGCTCATGAGATATAGGATCAGTGAAAGATGTGGTCGCAACGCGATTTCGCAGTACCAACGCGACTTTCTCACGGTATCTGGTGGTAATCGACGATGGTAGTATCCGACGCATGGACAAAGACACAGCTTGCTGCTTCGTTCGATCCAAATCCACCACTGGCCACTTCAGATGATACAAAGGTAATATCTTTTGTCGTTTCAGGCGGCTTTCTATCCTGGACTTTCTATCCTGCTCTGGCCACAACGTCAGCCTTCCCCGAGTATAGCGTTGGTTCTTAACTTTCTATCGAGGAGTACTCGTCTGATGGGTCACTTACGCGGACAGAGTGAGCTATCCTTCACAGTTATACACATCGTATCCGAGTCCCTGTACTTCTGCTTCAGACTTGGATTCGACTGAAAAGATTCTTAAACTCCTCTCAGGCTTCTACCACTTTCTACGCCTCCGCTATCTCCACCGTGGCCATTTAATTGAAATCGTGCGTCTGTTACATCTACCCCTGTCGTGACTGACTTCCCTCGTGTTCACGTTCGTTTCCGAGGACTATCTGTTCCAAGGTTCTCTCAATCTGTTTGCCAAGATTACGACGAACATCAGAAGACCTTCCATTAGCGCTAGTCTTTCATCTCCACTTACCTACCCATCCTCAAGATGTGCTTCTGAAATCTCTTTGGCGGACCCTTGCTCACATTGGCTCGGCACTTATGTGCTGAGCGATCCATCGCCAGACCCCAACTCACTCGTTATCTTCTCCAACCTACACGACCTGAAACCATACCTTTAATTTCTTGGCATCGAAGTTACTCTCCAGGACCGGAGCCCCTATTAATGCGTCGCACCATGAGCTCCCCTTCCCGGCAGGATGTCTCCTAGTTCATTGCTGGTATCGGTCACACCATCTAGAAATGCGGCTGGTGTAGCGACGTGGCTTCAGGGCTGCCGCGTCTTGCAAGATAACGGCCCCTGCTTAGCTTGCAGCCACGCGTGGCTTTTGGCGACCTCTGTTGCACAAAGGTCAATGTCAAGTGGAAAGCAGGCCTAACAGACGATGAACCGCTGTGGTTGGGATAGGCATGATTTTACTCGAAACGTCTCATAAACAGTTGAAGGGGACTCTCAAATTCTATGATCCCTTGTCGCTCAGCCTGGTGTTGCGCCTTTGACTTTTGACTTGCGAGTTTGGGATGGTTATAACCAACCGTGTGTCGTTACGATCGTCAGAGAAATGCAGAATAGCCAAGTCAAAGATCGGGTGAGCACTGAGCTTAGTGGGCCCTGCCGACTCTTCCGAGTCGTCAAAAGGATCTGCACTAGCGCTTCCATGACATGCCATGTCACCAAGAACGAACAACCCCACACGCATCTCTGGACAGCGTCACAGAGCCTACATAATGCCCTGGCTATCGAGCTTTCGGGTCATTGCGCTTTTCCTGAGACTGAACATGGACGTCAGTTGCGACTTGCACTTCCGCTTTCGCCCTTGTCATGCATGTTAGTAGCTCCTAGAGCTTGGCATGTGTCCGAAGAGCGATGATCAACTTTCGGCCGAGCATGAATCCCGTGGAATTTCACAGCGTGCCTCCCTTTGGTCTCAGAGTTATCTTCATGAGGCGGTGGAGAATGCGTCAACGTTGCCGATGAAACGATGCATGCGACCTTATCGCGGCTACGACTATTGCTGGTCCATCTCAGTTTCCGATACAACATATTTTTGTGTGATAGACACAGTTGGAGTGTCACCGTCAATGCCATGAGACACACGTCGTGTGACAACCAGAAATCACAGCGATTAGAGCTCTATCGGATTCAAGTGATAAAGATAGGGACATCTAGGCATACATTAGTTGTTGTGGTGCCATCCCCGTGACAGCTGTCACCGATTCATCTTGCACATGTTTCCCATTCCTTGCCTGATACCTGCGTTCTGCCAACGGAGGAAGCCCACGATCCTCTCCCCTAGCAATCCATTCCGTTATCCACCACGCTCCACGATGTTGGTCACTCTTCGTTTTCTTTATATCCCTGAGTGCCTCCAATAGCCACAGATCGGGTTTGGCGGAATGGCGAGCGCGTAAGAAGCTCTCCTTGGGCTCGGCGTAGGGTTGAGTTTCTCCCAAAAGCTTCTGGAGCGCCACTCGAAGATCTCTCCCAAGCAGCGACGCATGCTTATTTTTGCTCCGTAAGCAAGCGGCGTAGAGCATGGCACAGCTAGCGGGATCCGTGGTTACGGGCGGGAGATTGTTGAGTCCGAATAGTGATACTGTGGCAATGACGTTCTCCAGAGGGTATTTTTGATAGAGAGAATGGAGGAGCGTGCGCGCAGCAGGGAAAGATGAAATCGCAAGACCATACTTTGGGTGATCTCCGAAAACTTTCATTGCAAGCAAAGGGCAATCAAGCTCTTCGCATCGACCTGTGATTTAGGGAGTAAAAACAGGGATGAGTGCCTATAATCGGTACGACGCTGGGTGATGGACGGACGAACGAACGCCTCGACGTGAAGCGGTGTAAACGATTTCCCCGACTCTCTCCAACGCGGGAAAGTCTCTGCGACGGCTTCAAGGTGTTCTGCCTTGCCCGCAAGCTGGAAGAGGCGTAACCATGCGGTGACGCGGACCTGGCCAGCCTTGACGACTTTTGCCCGGCCAGTACGGTCATACACGAACTGAAGGAGTTCGTGGAATTTGTGTTCCCGATCATCTGAGTATTTTGGTGACTTGGTGGATGCCTGGGGTTTTATCTGTGGTACAGGCTCGTCCGGAATACCGAAGAGGTCGCCGCCGTCGCCGTCGTGTCGAGCTACACATATGAATTACTCGCTTCACTAGGTAACTTGATAAATAAGGACGAACTGGGTTGTGAGACGTGAATTCGCTTCACCGATACCGAGCATCCTGAGAGACGGGAGACATGGAGAGGTACGGAACGCCTCGCAGCAGCTACCAAAACGCTAGTCATCGAAGTGTAGTACGACAATAACTTGAAGCAGACCCAGATTTTCCGGTTGAAGCCAAACAAACATAAACACCTTGTCCGATCTCAGTAATGTTGACACACTCAGTGAGGACATTCTCTTAGAAAATCCTTTTCATTGCAGACGCGCACACATTAAACTTCTCGGCGGTGAAAGGAAACCCCGCAGAGCCACAAGTACTCGCCGCGGCATCGGGCCATGTGGAGGAGCATTGCAACTTCTGATGGGCACGGCATTCAGAAACAAGTCCGACCATAACTGTGCTTTGGATGTCTGAGTACTCATCATCCGCGGTTGGTAGTCCATTCACCATCTTCACAGCATGGCGTAGAATAATTTTAACTTTAACGGCAACAACGGATGTATCCTGCAGACTGAAAGCCGAAACAAGTGGCCAAGATCTTGGTAACGATGTTATTTCCGCAGATTGTAGCCGAGTTGATGAGTGGCCGCGTTGTCGACGGGAGGGGCCTTGTTACAATCGATATCAACTACGTGAAACCCTTAGGCGCTTGGTATATGGTCATTCGTCATGCTTAGCTCGTGCCCTTGGATGAGATTATTTCTGCGGATGAGTTGACATGTTGTTGAAGATGCCCTCAGTGAGTCGTATCTATTTTAGACTTTAGCGGAAGGGCCACCGGACGATATATATCAGGAGAGGATAATTTGAACAGCAACGAGGATGGCGATTCATCGATGCATTTGACGTTGGAAGGCTTTGGCGAGTTTCCAAGAAGACCTCCGAGCATACCCGTCGGACGGTTTGATCGGAACTGGTTGACAGCTTCTCTTATCTCCTAACGTAAGTCTCTGTCGTGTGCCTGTCAATGTTACCTTGTCACTAAGGAGAGGGAAAACAAAGCGTACAGGGTTTTGTTGACATGATAACGAGCTGTCTAGCGCCACGTTCCGTTTTGCCTGATCCGCGGTTGCTCATTGGATGATAACAAACTCCTGTTCTGCTTAGTAAGCGTCTTCTTATCTCGCCAAGTGTTCCGCTCCTTCTGGGAACTGATTTAGTCAAGCCAAGGCACGGGAATCCCACAGACCGCGCGCCAGTATATCAGCACCACATTCTGGCCTAGTTGACACCCTCGCGCCCATCCACCACATTCACCACAACGCATTTTCCCACCGCCGATCCCGCTGCTGAAGTCCCTTCCATTCGATGGTGAACGCAACCTACGACGCTTGTGGGTTCAACCTTCGCGAAATTTGCTATAATATTTTTTTTCGCTGACTTTCGACTTCCGCAGCGGGAGACCTGCTATCGCCTTCCGGGGGCGTCTATAACCTCGGTAATATTGCTTGGACACTGGCCTCAACCGCCTTGGTATGGATCATGGTACCAGGAGTCGGTTTCTTCTACTCTGGTCTTCTGCGGAGGAAGAATGCTCTCAGCATGATTTATCTTAGCATGATGACTGTTGCGATGGTATCCTTCCAAGTGCGCCAAGTGAACTATGGGAATGACAAGCGCTGACCCACTGCTAGTGGTTTTTCTGGGGATACTCCTTGGCATTCAGCCAAACGGCTAGCAGATTTATTGGCAATCTGGGTATGTTGTTCAAGCATCATGGTCAGTTTGAATCGTGTCTCAATTCCCATAGACAATTTTGCCCTCATGGATGTGTCTGACCAGCCGTCTGCTGGTGGTCCTTTCGTACCATCACTTGTTTATTGCGTCTTCCAGCTCATGTTCGCTGCGATCACGTGTGTCATCTCCGCTCTCACGAAGGATGTCACTGTTTACACTGTCCCCGCATAGCCCTATGATCGCCATCGGCGCCGTTGCAGAACGGGGCCGTCTGGGGCCACTCCTCGTGTTTGTGTTCGTGTGGTCAACGTTAGTTTATGACCCCATTGCGTGCTGGACGTGGAACCCCAATGGTTGGGCGTACGTCCTGGGTGGCCTTGATTTCGCCGGTGGCACACCTGTCCATATCTCCTCTGGCACTGCAGCGCTGGCCATCTCACTTTACCTTGGCAAGCGTCGTGGTTATGGCACAGAGCGGCTGGCTTACAAACCTCATAACACCACCTACGTTATCCTTGGCACAATCTTCCTCTGGTTCGGCTGGTTTGGATTCAATGGCGGCTCGGCTGTGGCCGCCAATTACCGTGCCACGCAGGCTTGCATTGTCACAAACTTGGCTGCCAGCGTTGGCGGTTTAACCTGGATGCTTTGGGTGAGTACCTCAGAAGAATGAATTATATGATTTTAATGCCCTGTCACAGGATTGGCGCTTGGAACGCAAGTGGTCCGCCGTTGGTTTTTGTTCCGGCGCCATCGCTGGCCTCGTTGCGATCACTCCTGGTTCCGGATTTGTCGGTTCTCCAGCTTCTGTGCTGTTTGGCTTTATGGCTGGTACCGTTTGCAACTTCGCCACCCAGCTGAAATTCATTTTTGACTACGACGACACACTTGACGTAAGTCCTCGGCCAATCATTTCAGCCATCACTCACCCGATCAATAATAATAGATTTTTGCCTCGCACGCTATCGGTGGAATAGTTGGCGACCTGCTGACTGGTCTTTTCGCTCAGGCCAGCATTGCGGGCGCTGACGGCGTCGCAGTGATCCCTGGTGGCTGGCTTGATCACAACTACAGACAACTTGGAATTCAACTGGCACTTGCTGCATCTGGTCTTTCCTACTCCTTCGTCATGACCGTGAGTCGGTTTCCCAAGCATGCCGTACATGAAGTTCCTCTGACCTTCTGTTAGACCATCATTTTGTGGGTCATGCACTTCATTCCTTTCCTCCGCCTCCGTTGCGACGAAGAGACAGAGATCATCGGCATCGACGATGCGGAGATGGGAGAATTTGCCTACGACTACGTCGGAATTGAGGCTGAGCTGATGCCACGCCAAGAGTACAACCACGCTGCGAGTGGCAGCAGCGGTGAGCCCCAGCACACCATTTCGACCTCGCAAGAGAGCGAGCACGAAAAGATTGCCAACGTTTCCGCTGTGCCAACGCTGAATGCTTGATAGATTTATTTCGCTGACCCCAAGATTGAAAAACTCACCATCCTTCATTGTTGCGCTATCTCTCGGTCATCTGTCACTTCTGTTGTTTTCTGAGAGATGCCTCGAATATCACACTTGTAAGAAGTGGGTGATTCGTTTCTTCATAGTCGTTGCTGTGTGTTCCATATAATACGAATAGTTCACGTAGTCTGACGTCAAACGGATGGTTCCTTCTGTCTGCGAAGCGCATATCTTGAATGGTCGCACGCCGCACGGCGACTCCGTTGTCACTCTGTCACCTTCGTTGAGAATTTCCGTGATAATCGACCACAAGTAACATAGGATACAGCCAAGTCGCCGAACGTTCGGGAAGTTGAACTCTACGTTTCCCGGAACTTTTTCAACGACCCCAAAGGAAGCCGACACCGCAGTTGAACGAAACATTATTTTCTCCATGTGAAAACGATGAAGCACTTCTGGGCAAAGTGAAATCACGCTAACTCCGACTCCCCGTTACAGTAATCATTTCATGGCGGCGAAGGCTGAGATCCTCAGATCTTCTGGCAATAACATATGCTACAGCGCGGGCACTGCAGAGCTGCTACTTCCCATGGCACGTTGTGCAACGACGACGGCCATCACGGCCGACGGGGCGGTGACGCCGCTCAGTTCCAAATCGCAGTACAAGGAGTCAGGAAGATGTTGCCCTTATTGCATGTCAGCATCC
>JBBPMO010000903.1:0-14879 GCA_038090315.1 Xanthoconium stramineum | reverse complement strand
GTTGAGTGCAGAGCTTGAGTTCTGACGCACAAGAGATCACTGGCAAGCACTGGCACTGGCATTTCAGGTGACTCGCCGGACTAGTAGAGAGCGGCCTGGCGGTGAAGGATAATACATTGAAGAGGTCCAACAAAATTCAAATAGTAGAACTAGCGTACTAGCAAGAAATTTGAAGAGAGAATCTGAATCAAGTCACAGTGCTACTGGTAACTTGGAGCCCGGCTTGGAGTTTTCCTCCGATGGAAAAGTTCTGAAAAAGCAACATCATATCATCAACGACTATTGTACCCTCTCAATATTTTCCACCTTCGGAAGCTTCAAGAAGTTCGTGAACGACACTATTTCTGCATTTAAACCTCAGTTGATTCAAAATACATCAGCTGATCTAGTGTGCACGCACCTAGAAGCACCACGATTGCGAGCATCGAGCAAAGGTCGGGCGCAATGAATTGTCTGGATGGCATCAAAGATGCGAGAAAAAAGATCCATTATCATGATCGGAGGCAGCTTGTAGAAGGTGTGAAGGGATTCGGGTGTGACAAGATCAATGTCGTCCAGGTGTTGGACACCCATGCTTGTGAGTGGCGCAAGAAACCGCTCCGACCACTGCCGGTGTGGCTCAGTGTCATCAAGCCTCACCAAGAAGTCCTCCAGTGGTGGATAAGAGATATATGGGAAGAAAGTTTCGATCTCAAAATCAACAAGGATAGACATATTGGACAGTGATTCAGTCGCCGGAATTCAAGTTGGATGGCAGCTCGCATACCTTCAAGTTATATCCAAGTACTACCGGTCAATGTGTTAAGGCTCGATTGCAAATTGATGCTCCTACTGTATTCATATTTTATTCTTAATCTGTCATTCAATGTACCAGAACACCGGCACAACCTCCAATCTCGTCGGTGATTAATGACAACAATCTACATATGGGGGATAAGCAGGGACGTGTGAAATCTAACCGACAGCTCCATGACCTCGTGAGACTCCGTTGGGGCAGCTGTTGTGTAAATCCCTACGCTCACGAATGCCACAGTGACAGCCCCATCGGTTACATAATGGCCACCCCGCGGTCAAAATAATACCCACATATCGACATATCTTGTCTGGGTCATTGCGCCTTGAGTCCTGAGGTACATAGGGATGAAGAAATGGACGAGCGAGCGGGTAAGTGAAGCGAATGTGAGACCCCAACCCAACACGCACCAAACTTGAACCCTCGCCTGCAGTTGTTCACATGCACTAAATTGAACAGATTTGTTCAAAGCTCTCCTCGAACCATCCGTGGTGCGGAATATGAATATGATCATTGATCATGCGATGGCTTGCATGCACGTGACACATGGCTGAATGGTAATTACAGTAGTTCACCGTGACCTCAGTTGTAAAAGGCGATCGGCTCGCCTATTTCCGTAGCCATCAATGGCGCACAACGGCCACACAGCCTCGGCCTGACTCGAAGCATAACTTTCAGGTTGCCAGCTAAGTATTCCGCATCTGATCGGGGGGCCTTTCCGTTACCTACTGAATTGGGTTAATCTCCGTCTCACAAACAAGGGTGAATTAAGTTGGTGCACTAGAGTTTGATGTGCGAGCATTCGGAAGTATTAACGAGTCATGTCAACTGCAACTCGGAGTCAACTCTTGCCCCGGATACAGACATTCTCACCGACGGGACAATGTTCACCGTAACATGACACTGACGAAGAAGCGGCGCTGCTTAGTAGTAGTTTACACACAGATCTCCTTTAGTATTCCATGCACCCAGCGCACCCGGCCAGGAACACTGGATTTACTAAAGAGATATTTCGGACGATATATAAAAAGTCTGTCGCGCTTGCTGGTTTCTAACTAATCTTCGACCTGGTAGGATGAATGCCAACCAACAACCTCTGGTCATCCCCTATCAACTCTACCAAATGCTCTTAAACATGGACGATGAAGGGTCATACGGTATATCATACGACATCTTCACGCGCGTCACTCAAGATGACTTGCCTTTTGGTTGGTACGCTCGTCGTGGTAACTTTGAATTCCATCACATTGTGGATTATCTTTGTAGACTCACATTAAGTTACAGTATCCACGTATGCCGAGTTGGCTCGCATCTTGACAGGTGCGAGGTTTCGACGACTCCAAGGGTCTGACTGGGTCTCGGATGAAAGTGACGCAGTTGGCGCCTACTGGACAATGCTCAGTTTGATCATGATTGAGCCTCCGGGTAAACTTGAAAGCACCGTGAAGGGATTGAAAGCACACCATATTCCCGATTGGGCTTTCGATGTGACGCGGCTCATTCGACTTGGCGGTCAATATTCTCCTTCACTGCGAGGCCCCACTCCGGCTGGACTAGTGCCACAGAACGTTCCTGCTTTTGTCCCTGAAGCCATGGACATCCTCCCGCGGTTCACCAGAGTTTCACTGCAGGCTGAGAATCCCCATAACTGGAGGGTATCGTTTTGATGGCTTTAATTTCATCTGATCCGATGCTCGGTTGTGTTACTAAGCAGCGCACTTTTTCCTTTCATTTATGCTGTACCAAATCACCTGACTTCGTTTGTATATATCAGTCTTGCATTCTACGTTTTTCTCTCTAGTTTACCGCACTCACTCCGACACCTTGTAACTACCATGTCCAGACGTCACAAGCCATACTTCCTTCGTCCATCCCGCTCAACACCCCAATTATCAGACTTCGTTCCTACACCCTCACCATCGCGTCGTATTCCTCTTCCGCCGAGCCCACCTGCCACCGAGACCCTTCAAGTCGATTTGGACGAGATGGCGACACAAACGGTCAACTATATGAATATACTTTCAGAGCACGCTGCGGCCATCAGACGCTCTCCGGGGTCAGAAGGTGCCTACCAACGGATCATCGAACAAGGACGTGTTGCGCCACCCGAAACTGAATGGCCATCGCTAGACAGTGAAGGGCAGCTCAACTTTCGTCGTCAAATGGAGGTCATTATTCAACGCCCAGCCACCTCTGCAGAGGAGTATGTCTTCACACATTTGCTTAAACACGTTACCTTGCCGACGATAATTCCACAGCCACCTTGAGATCTGTTGTGCTGCTCAGACTCTACTTTTGTTGCAACTCAACAACATTCGGGCTCTACCATTAACCGACTCTCGCGCAGTTCAAAAGAAGATCAACGAACTTAGGTGGGATTACATTCTTCCGATTCGTTATACAGTTTGGTTGAAACTATTGTAGGTTTGTGCGAAGGCGCAAGTCTGCTCGCCAGGAGAGTCGATTCCGCGGTCTTGTTCCGCCACTTGCTTTACCAGAACTTGATCGACCAAGCCTAACGACCAAGTGTCGTACTCTCACCACGGATACCCTGAATACGTTGCTCAACCTTCCGTCTGTTCCGGCGATTATTGGCCAGCAGTTTCATCTCTTTGACCCTACCCTTCGCATCGATCTTTTCTACCACATTCACGGCATGGAGATATCCCCGGATGGCCACAAGTTTTCTGTACAGTATGAAGGGACCAGGTATGACCACAACAACTGATTAATTCTCAACCTGAATCCCTGTACCAGAGACTGCGATACTCTCTGTCTGGACGAGCTTAAAGAGATGTTGCAGCTCAGCGAAATCATACTGGACTCGGCCTAGGAACCTCAGTAGTTCTATGTCTCGTACTAGTGTTCTTGTGCCTTTACATGCAGTTTGTGTATGCTAGCCCTCGCTACTAGTATATCATTTACTTTCCCAAGTACCCAGTGCCAGGGCTGTGACAACAAGGTTGCTCGGAAGGATACTTACGAGCGACATTCTGTGAAATCGGATTAGGAGTGCCAAGATGCAGGAGCGCTCGTCACATACTCTGTTGATGTATGTGTGATCGATGCTCGGGCCACTCTGGACAGCAGAGGAAGGATTCGATATGCTGACGCGTAGATATGAATTAATATCACGTTTACGATTTTTCATCGATTTTTCCTTTTCGGTGTCGGGTACATATGTTAATGCGTGGCATGGATGACCCATGCAGAAGCGGGTGAGTTGTGGAATCTTTAGACGACAGCGCCCTCATCTGTCAGCATCCTCCAAAAGGTGCTTGTGAGCTGAGTCTCTCTCTGTCTTGCTACTACTTCGTCCTTGGCTAGGTCCCATGTGGTCGTAACTAGACGCGTTCGGGGAAAGGGTATATTTCCATAAAGGCGACCAAATATCTGAAGATTTCTGTGGGCAGAACCAGACATACAATTATCGGTAATTCTATGAAGGTAGAGTATACCAGCGATTTTGAGCGTGGTGCCATCTGGATACCTTGGCCAAAGTTGAGAGGGGGTTACAAATTGCCAGAGTATGAGCATACATACTTTTGTACGAGCCAGTCGGCAATTAACCTCAAGATCTCGATATCCGGCCGATAGGTGTCATCGAAGCCAGGCGTGTCGACCAACACAAGACGGAGACCTTGGTGTGTGATTGGGTATGGGACGACGTTCTGGGTATCAGAGTTGAGGGTACCAGCTCTACGCCGCTCAGAATTTCCGGTGAGGTTGTTGACGAACTAGCCATTCTTGGGTTGGACATTCCGCTAAGAACACTGGAACCGCGTACATTAATCTTTCCGGATCCTGTTGGACCCATAACACTGGATGCGCTCAGCCCAGTGACCATAATCCTGTAGGAGAAGACTCACACAATGACAAAGTCATCCGGGTCTGCCTTGAAACGGTCTTTGAACATGATATTCTTGGCGTCAAGTGGGGTCGTCAGGTCCTGGAAAACTGTTCAAGTTGGACGCCCTCCGGTCATCTGTTCGTGTTCAGGCTTACTTGACACCACGTGTACTTAATCAAAACATACTACGAAACGCGTGTCCAGTTGCGTGGCACGCAACATCTTGAAAAGTACCAGTTGGGCATGGGGCTGAAGGGGATTGTTTACGGAGCTTACGCTGGTTTCAGTCGCTGCCGACGCTGTGAGGTTGGAAAGGTAATCATTATCAGGCTTCTGAAAGCCGTGTCCCAGGGAAATTTGTTCATGTGAGCACCTCCCCGAGATCAGGCGTATGAGTGATACGGGCGAAACGACCAAATTGATGAGAAGGTGTTGCGAAGGGCTTCTGACTGCAGTGTCTGTGATCTGGCAATGCAGACAACACTTCAACGTAAGCTGGGGCATGCTCGTCACAAAGTGAAGGTGATAAGTACTTACAACTTGAATGTGGCGAGATCGTGCAGACTCCGAGTCCAGAGTTGGCGTGTGAATTCTGGCAGGCCATCTCCGAGTCAGTATGCCCGATTGGGTCATGGCAATGTTCCCTAGTACACGTCTATCCAGGGTTCCTTCTCGTTCAACGTTCAACACTCATGGAATACCCTAAAACGAGGACCACTGCCGCTAGTAAGGCATGCTGCTAATAAGCCCCATCAATTTCTGATGTTGTGCGTGCAAGTGTCTTTACTAGCGATCAAAAAAAGCGTTTACAAGCTGTAAAGACAGATTTTGGCCCGCGCGGCGGAGTGGCCTTCCTCGTTACCTCTGATGCGTCCGGCTACGTCGTCCGTCCCGACTGGAAATCGGAGCTTGCATTTTCATCAGTCCTCTTTTTCGAAGGACAGTGTCAACTCTGCATCCAAAATGCAGGCTATCGCCGGTGGATCCCCTCATCCTAACATCAGCACTGCTTCCCTTTCGCTGGCAGCATCCAGTGTTGGCGCGTCCTCGATTCGCCTCCATCTTCCGAACCCTCGTAGAAAGTTCACCATCTCGAATCGTACCGTTATGTCAGGTCACCGTCACAATTCTATTGACGAAAATGACATGGTAATTGCGTAAGTTTTCATACAAGTTCGTGGTATCCCGGTCGTTGAGCTCTCAATTAGAGTTATGGAGATCACCGGGTCGGGTAAGAGTTCAGTAAGTTGTCACCGCGAGGCTGCAACCCGATAAGACTGAGGCGTTCACAGTTCGTCAACATGGTCGCTGACAACACGATGGTCGCAGTAGGCAACGACTTGAATTCTCACACTCGAGAGGTACAACCTGTCAGGTGTTGCCATCCAGACGGCCGGACTATTGTCCTCGTAGACACCCCCGGGTTCGACGACACTGACAAAGACGACGCGCAGATAGTACTAAAGAAGATAGCTTGTTGGCTCAAGAAGACGTGAGTGATCTTGAGCTTGTGGTGGAGCTTTTGTCCGACTCAACAGTCATAGTTACCGGAAGAATATCACTGGCAGGCTTGCGGGTCTCCTTTACCTCCACCGTATCTCAAGCGTAAGGATGGGGGAAACAACCCCGAAGAATCTGGCCATATTCCAATTGGCCCCATGATGCTATTTCGAAAAACTGCTTCAGCATAGTAACGATGTCCTTGGACAGTACTCACACAATGATAAAGTCATCTGGGTCTGCTTTGAAACGGTCTTTGCCCGTGACAAAACTACTGACAGTGGACGCAGGAGAGCGGAGAATTGGAGTTGATTCGTTGCCTTCTGGCCCAAAGGTAGTTGCAGGCACGTATGGAATTATGACCAAGACACCGTCCCCATCCATACACTACTGGCCCGGGCAGGTTGTCCTCCGTGAGTCCGTTCGGTCTGAGGGAGTGGAGGGTATCGCACGGATAGATTACGGATGTCAACCATTTCCTGGGAGGTAGTCACGGTGTGTATACCAACGCAATCAAGCAGAGCAGAACTTGTGAACAACGGCAGCTCTCTGATGCAAGCAAACCTGGTCACCTACAGTGGGGAAGCATATCACATTGTCGTTGTTGGCGAAGATCTGACGGTCGTGCTTGGCTCTGGCTGGTGTGAGGGATCGCGCGGATCATTGGTAGGATGGAAACGCGAGGTGCGTGTTTGGGGTGAGAATTGACGCATCCACTGTGGGACTGTGCGAGATGATGGTACCCTGCTACCTCTTTGAAAGCGAAGGGGTAGGGAGTGGTGAGAGGTCTGATTCATGTTCTCGTCCAGTTCGGTCCCTGGTGCGATTTTAGTGGACTGAGCGTGGATGAGATGGTGGTCAAGTCGAGAACATGAGAGGGGGGTGGCCCGGAAGTGTGTCGATGTCCAGGCTAACTGTAGAACAGTCTACTTCCTGAAGACGAGTCCAGCGACGAATGGCTCGGTTTATGCTTTCATTCAGTGGCAGAGGGTAAGTAACCTCTACTGTTTCCAAGTTGAACTAGTGTTGTGCACGGTCCGGCTCGGCTCAAAAGCTCCGGCTCGGGCTCGGCTTTCAAGGGCTCCGGCTTCGAGAAAATCAAAGCCGAGCCATCAGTGGGGGCTCAAGCTCGGCTCGGCCCAGCTCAAAGCTCGGGCCGCGGCTTGGGTGGGAGACGGCGAGGGTGACGGCAAAGAACGACATCACAACATGGGCAATCGCGCATGTTGTGATGTTGTTCCTCGGCGACGGCACCGTGTCCCATGGGGCCATAGGGAGTGATAGAGGAGGGTGAGACGTGGTGACAGCACGAGGGCGAGGGCGAGGAGGAGAGAAGGCGAGGATGTTGTCGAACGCATCGGATACGATGGAATACGCTGTGGACACGACGAGAGTGGAGACGATGTCGAAATGAATGCGCCAGGTCGAGATGAAGGGCCAGGAGGCTATCCCAAGCCACCCAACGAACCTCTGAGCGAAAAGGAGTGGCGAGCTCGGAAAACGTACTTGCCGGCGCCAAGACGGACGCGTTGGGAGCGTCAGGGGGCGTCGAGAACGCTTGGAACTGGCCGATGAACCTACAAGACGCGTCAGAACGCGAGCGCAAACGCTCGGAGCAGTGGAAGGAGAAAGACTTGCCTAGGAGAACTCCAGACGAGCCGGACGGCGAAACGGCCGTACCAGGGGGAGCCCAGAAGGTCCAGGAACGTCCTACAGGCGTCAGGGACGAGAGTGCCGTCGAAACGAACGCGCTACGTCGAGAAACCGGGCCAGGAGGCCATGCGGAGCTGCAGGAGGCGTTGAGAGGGGTCAAGATCGATTCGGACCGCCAAGGCGTTATCGAAGGCGCTGGGTACGACAAAATAGGCCGTGGATGCGACAGGAGCGGCAGAGACGTTGAAACGAACCTCCCAGATGGAGATGAAGGGCCAGGAGGCCATCTAGGCGAGCGGGGTCGAGATGGGAGCCATCAAGCGCGATCAGAAGCGCCAGAGCGATGGTAATGACAGCCGGATGGATGGGAGACAAGGCCGGATGGACGGTACAGCGAGCTGCGCATGCTACAGCTCGAAACAAGCTGAAACGCGACTGAGGCAAGTCAGCACAGATGGTACGAGCACAACACGAGCGACGTACCTGGACTGTCCACACCACCTCCCTATCATCCCGGACGACCTCACACAATCCTAGCCCACCACGTCGCCGAGGAAGACTAAAACCGCGACCTACAGGTGTCAGTCAAAACAGGAGGACCTACCAGGTCACTTGGCAGGCTGGAGCGCGTCGAAACCGAATCGGGCGAATTGGACGTACTGGATACGTTATATATGGACTAGAGACCGTGCAGGAGCGACCCTGAGACGCGATACACGAGGACGGCGGTGCCAGAGTCGATCGAGGACGAGCGTGCGCACCTAGACAGTGCCAGTGCAACCACGACTCGGACTCGGACTCGATAGTCGAGCCGCGACTTTCTAAATTGGGTAACCACCGCAGCGCAACCCGCGCTGGACATAGAGGCCCCGGCTCACGGCCTAGACAACTCAGAAGTCGGGCCCAAAGCCGTGATAAGCCCTACCAGATGGCCCGGCCTGGGGCCTGAGGCCGGACCTTGCACAACAGGCGCAGCTACTAGCGCCTTGAAGCGACTGGATCAAGTTCTCACATGGATAGTTGACAAAACCAGATAAAAGTTCACGCGGTCTGGTTTGCAAGGCGGCAGTGCTAGGTCCAACCGAGTCAACTGGCTCTACTCCACCACTCATATTCTTCCCAGCAAGGTTGGGATGGACGTACGCATGTTGAAGTGGCTCTTGTTCATCTTTATCTTATTCCACGCCCTTCTCTCGACCATGAACGGTCTCTTTACATGCGGAGGATCTTGCACTCGCTCATTTGCCGACTCAAGAGGCTTGTCTCACCACCGCAACTCCTGCTCGTTATACTTACAGAGGCAAATGGAACATCGACTCAAAGCACGCCAGGCACTGGGATCAAAGAGAAGTTTAAGTCAGACTCATTTGCCAGACACAAAACGAGCCAGAGTTTTGTCTGAGGTATGTTATTCAACAGTACTGGTGTGATAGCGCTTGATCATCATTCCTAACATCCACGTAGCCAGGATCTGTCAATGGAACAGATGTTTCGATCATGGAGCAAGGTTCAGAGGCCGAGGATGAGTCTACCCATACCAGTGTAAGGATGACATTTAGTAATCGCGTGGCACCATCATAATATCTGCGCCTATAGCCAACCATAGCTACCACGGCGATTACACCCAACAATGGCGACAAGTCACCGCACCCAACTCCAGTACTAGATGTTCCACCAAACGAGATTGTAAGTAGATCTCTTTTTATCCTGGTATGTCGTAAGCAAACCATTTCCTTTAGATTCCTGGCACACCCGAGCAACGCCCGCCTCGGACCCGCCGTCTCCCACCCCGCTACCGTGATGAACTACCAGAGGCATCGCCCCCCGCAACATCAAATTCATCTTCGACAGACCAACCTTCACTCGTCCGACGTGTCATTCTTCACGTCTTCGATTCATTCCGAACAGTTTATAACACCTTTGGAGTCGCTCGGTATTATCGCCATCGCCCTACATACGATCCCGACTCCTTTGTATCAGTCTGCGATTTATCAGACCTTCCACATGACTGCCACGAGGACCCAGATTTTGTGGACTCCACTACGTCTTCCAAAACTCGTCCGCCACCGTGGCCTTGGGCAAACATGAGCATTTGGCGGCTCATGTCCTGGAAGATGACAGGAAGCGATCAGAAATCAAATGCTGAGGTGACCCGTTTGGTTCATGAGGTGATCCGAACTCCCGATTTCAAAGTGGACGAGTTGGCCCACTTCAACTCCACGACAGAATCTAGACGGTTAGACGAGGAGGGCCAATCGCGCGACACGTCGACGATATTTGATAGCGATGGCTGGAAAGAAGCTGCGGTGGAAATCGTGGTCCCAACGCAAGAAAAAAAACAGGAGAACGGACGTTCTTTCTTTGTCCCTCATCTAATGTATCGCCCTCTGACACCTGTCGTCAAGGCAGCGTTTTCCGAGCCGCTTGCAAAATTCTTTCACTTCACGCCGTTCAAACGTATCTGGAGATCTCCCTCAGGCCAGGAGCAGCGTCTGTATGACGAATTGTATACATCGGACGCCTGGAACAAGGCACACGATGAGTTACAAAAGCAAAGGAGGGCAGACAACTGCCAACTGGAGCGCGTTATTGCTGGAATGATGTTTTGGTCCGACTCGACGCGGCTCGCTCAATTCGGCCACGTCAGCGCTTGGCCTATATATCTATTTTTTGGGAACCTGTCCAAATACATTCGTGCATCGCCAACTTTCGGTGCATGTCATCCAGTCGCATTTATACCTTCCGTATGGTGCCGTTGCTTACCACCGTGGTGTATCCAACTAATGTATGTAACAAACCAGTTACCGGAATCGCTTGAGACCCTTCTTGCGACTATAACTCAGAAGAAAAGCAATGCTGATTTGCTTGCGCATTGCAAACGTGAGCTCTTCCATGCCATTTGGAAGATACTTCTGGACGAGGAGTTCTTGGATGCATACAAGAACGGGATCGTCGTCAAGTGTTACGATGGCAAGTACCGACGTGTCTACCCCCGGGTTTTCACATACTCTGCGGACTATCCTGAGAAGTGAGTACCCCTACAGTTTTCTGTTCACTCACTATGACACTGTGACAGGATCCTTCTTGCAACTATTCGAGACAAAGGCATCTCTCCATGCCCCCGGTGCCTGGTTCAAAAGTCGAACATCGGAAAGCTCGGACTTGTGAATGATATGAAGGCTCGGATATCACAGCTACGGTCATATTTCCGAAACAAGGTTGCTTCTGCAAGAGACGCGATTTACAATCTCGCCATGCCAGTCAAGGGTGCTGCTGTCGAGCGCCTGCTGAAGGCCCACTCGCTTGTTCCAACATTCGTGAGCGCTGTTTGTTTAACTTGAGGAACCAGGGTTCATTTATGTTGTCTTCAAAGAATGCCTTCATGGAACAGCTCTCGCCGCTAGGTTTTGAGCTTTTCCCAGCGGTCGTCGTTGACATCATGCATGAATCTGAACTCGGCGTGGCGAAAACCATTCTGAGACACCTTATTCGGATTTTGTACTGCGTGGGTCCAGGTAGCATCGCACTATTGAATGAACGGTATGCCGTTGAACATTACATTCAGAGATTATACGCTGACGCTCATCTGTAGGTACTCTATGATACCACCTTTTGGAATAGATACAATTCGCCACTTTCCAGACAATGTGGCCGATATGGGACAGCGAAGTGCCAGGCACTTTGAAGATATGCTTCAGGTAAGCGCTTCTACTTTCGAGTTAAAAATTATGCTAAGAAAAGTAGTGTGCAATTCCTGCCTTTGACGGACTGTTCCCAGACGAACATAACTCTACGATCATGATTCTTCTATTCCGTCTGGCCGAATGGCATTCTCTGGCAAAACTAAGGCTTCATTCAGACGATTCGCTCAATCTCCTTGACTGGTCACTGAAGAAGTTGAGTGCACAACTTCGACACTTCATCAACGTCACTTGTACGGCCTTCGAGACCAAGGAGCTGCCCAGTGAGGTCGCAGTCCGACGACGACGCCAACAAGACCAGGCGGAGAAAAGAAATACGACCAATGTCTCATCACCGAGTAGTGGTCCACGCATCAAGAGAATCAACATACATACTTACAAGTTCCACGCATTA
Organism: Xanthoconium stramineum; assembly: GCA_038090315.1. NCBI lineage: Eukaryota > Fungi > Basidiomycota > Agaricomycetes > Boletales > Boletaceae > Xanthoconium > Xanthoconium stramineum. Next base: position 2,988 of record JBBPMO010000903.1, on the reverse strand, counting down.
GGCGACTACGTCAATACCATCAAGTTGTTTGGTACGACTGATTCATACACAACGCAGATTGTAAGGAGCCCTTCTACGTGTAATGGGTTCATAATCTGAAGTTAATGCTTGCAGGGAGAGCTCTCTCATCGTCTAATCAAGAAGTTCTACAGGCTAACAAGCAAACGAGATACTAGTAAACAGCTGGCAAGACAAGAACGCCGCTTTACCCATGTTCGGCGTCAACAACAGGCTACCGACTCCCTTTCATCACCTAGTGGCCCCGAGGTGTCGGAGATGGATAGTGTTCCCGAGCTTCACCATGTCCTCACTCATTCGCCAAACCATGTTGTTGACCTTAGGATGTTCCTACATGATCTCCGTGCGCAAGAGGACCCAGCGATCAAGGTACGATGTAATGTGTATTAGAATATGAGTTATGCTGAAATGCCTGACTTGAGGATGACTTCGTCTCCAAGCTGAAGGATCACATTCTTTCACGCTTATATCAGTACGATGACAATGAGCACCAGTTTACTGCAACTCAGCACAATGAACTCTACTTCATCAACAATCTCAATCGTGTAACCGAGTCAAGATCCTTCCACATAAACTATACCTCGTACGATATCCGCCGCCGACAGGATTTTTTGCGTCCTGGATGTGGTAGCTTTATTATAACCCTGTCACGCGAGGACAAAGCAGATCCCCATCCATTCTGGTATGCGCAAGTCCTCCGCGCATTCATCATTCCATTTGTCCACGTCGGGCCATATTCTCGTAACCGTTCTCCACAGACGATGGAAGTCTTGTGGGTTCGTTGGTTGGGCGTCGTGCCAGGGTATACGTGGGGGTTCAAGGCTGCCCGCCTACCAAAAGTAGGGTTTGTTCTTGAACAAGATGACGATGCGTTCGGGTTCCTGGATCCATCTCTCGTTATACGAAGGTGTCATCTTATCCCTGCATTTTCAGAGGGCCGAACCACTGCACTCCTGGAGCGTGGAGAGTCGATTGCAAGGCAGCCCGGTGACGTAGATGACTGGAGCCAATTCTATGTCAACATGTACGTCTCCAGCTTAAACTATTTTGCTCCTAGGCTGATCCGAGTAGCTTTGCAGACCGGGATATGTTCACTCGTTTTGCAGGAATTGGCATCGGCCACATGGCTCAAAGCAAAGGTAGTAATTATGATGACCTGCATGCAGACACAGATGACGATCAATTTGAGAATGAGGACTCGGACGCAGAAGTAGACTGGGCTCGGGGTGCCGGAGGCGAGGGTGCGGATGAACCAGATAAAGATGGAGACGAAGAAGAAGAAGACTTGGACGGAGACAGCGACAGCGACGAAAGTGGGGAATCCGATGAGGGGAACATTGAGTTTTAACTCAAAGGGTTCATAATACTGGGACTATGTAATGTGTCTTTAAGTCGGGGACCCTGACTCGGAGTAGCTTAACACGATAGCCTCACTAGTATCCGTAGTCTAGTATGAAAATTTTCGTTGATACAAGGCGCCATGCCCTGTACCCCCGGGCCGATGGCTACTGACGGCCCAGCTTGTAGTATGCATGCAACGTACGTGCCACTGGTGGTTGTCCTTACTGGCAAACTCCCACACTCAGGCTATGCTTTGCACAGGACCGAACCTCACTCATCCGTGCTTCTGCAGAGACTAAAGGTGCGTTTTCCGACACTGCCTGGGGATTCTCTACAAAGTCCTCGTCCATCATCACACAGGGCATGTTCCTGCTCTGCTCGACCGACCGGCGGATGGAGAGAGAGGTGCCGGTGCCTCAAGAACCTGAGGGAGCTCCACGTTGCCATGTTCTGCTTCCAACTCGTGCGTGTTCTCGCATATACAGTGCCAGTGATTCGTCGAGGGTTGACCTTTTCCGTGGTGTTCTCAGGCTCCTTCTAGCCAGTGCGTGTTCTCGCGGATACAGCGATTTGCCGAGGACTGACTCGGACCTTCCCCGTGTTATATTCTCGTTCCAGCCAGTGATCCCGTCACCTATATACTAGTAGGAGCTTAAGGAGGTCATTGTACGACTCTACCGATCTCGGACCACATCCTACAGATGTCCCTCCGCCGACCAAGATGACGACACCTCATCACCAACACCTTCATGGCACCGTCAAGCACGAGTTCGCTGCCATCATACGGACAGCACCGTAGCATTCCATCACGACCCAAGCTTGCCTCCGCTCTCTTCTGTGCTGTGCATGACTTCCTCTACCCCCGACATGCCATCACCATCGTGCTCGCCCTCAATCTCCCAGTGCTGTCAAGTACGACTCACTGGCATTGCCATCTTACAGGCTGTGCTGTTTAAACCTGTCCTCCCTTTCTTCCTCTGCGCTGAGCCCTCGCCTACATAAGTTATGTTTCCATACTTTCCCAACAGAAACCTGTGTATTAGATTAGATAGAAGTACATGAGAGGAAATGAACCTCCTTCCACCTTTTTTTCTAGATGCTCCAGCCGCCCTCCAACTTCAGCTGGTGACCCAGGAGTTTCCATATCGTGCAGCGGGTGCGGTACATCCCTAAAATCAAAAACCTTAGTAGTTCACATTATACCCTTTCTTATTTCTTATTCTTTCCGCCTTTTGGTACAATGTTCCTACAGCATGGAAAGTAGTGAAAAGCAATTTAAAGATAGTAAAGTGGATGTTTCAAAGTAGTTACGTTGTGTGGAAATATATGGACAGTAAGATACCCATGAACTGGCTTTGTCGAGGCTGATAACAGTCGAACGTTGTTTTGTCACGCATTTTAATGGTTGTTAGATTTTGATCCTACTTGGTATTCTGATGGTTCATTTAGATACTCTGATAAGAGTGTGTCATAATATTCTACTACTGCAGGATTGACGTAGTTACCTCCACAATATCTGGTTTTGGGATTGCATAATATGACAAGATAAAACCATCTCGTTTGTCATCTATTTGGTACTCGTTGGAAATTATCACCTGGCCATGCCACCTTTTCATTGCGCCCGTGATG
>JBBPMO010000902.1:0-14892 GCA_038090315.1 Xanthoconium stramineum | reverse complement strand
GTGATCCCGAAAGGTAGCCTGCAGTGCAATGAATGACACGTAGTCTTGGGGTTCAGCGAACCTACCGCCTCTTGTTTCCTTGTGCATTTGAGCGTCACCCCATCCTTCCGATCTGGGTATTCGGCGGTAGGTAACGATCGAAGACCATGTTCCTGTTTGCGTGCCGCATTCGTTCGTTCGTTCATCAAGAGGGCGTTGGGCTGGACCTACCACGTAGATCCGAAGGATGCGATTATCCCATTTCCGCCACGTTGGTCTGCTCTTCAATACCTGATAAGCATCTTCTGTGCTTTCCCAGGTATCTCTTCTATTTCCCGCGTTATCGATGAGGTGCGAACCAAAGTTCTGATCATAATTCCCAATAATCACCGGTTCTATAAGGTGCATGGAGGAGAATCTAATAGATGGAAAAAAGGTTGTAGATAACATGCTTGAAAAGGGTCAAAAGACGAGCACCAGCACTAAGCAGCGACGATGGAAGAGGACAATGTTACCAGACTCACACCGCGACAGCGCCCATGGAATGCCCCAGAGCCACCAAGTTACGCTTCGAAAAGTCGACGTCCACCCCACTCCCTAGCCCAGCTAGGAATGCATGTACACATCGAGCATAATCCTCCCATGAAACTAGTAGGAACCCGGTGTCCTTGGTCAACACCGGGAATGCACATCGGATATACGCGACGTACATATCTGGTATCCCCAAGCAAGCACCTCCTCATTTAGCACCGCTGCGTCACCATGATTCGGCGCGTCGAGGGCCCATATATCCTGGATCCGAGGTGGACGTCGTTCCGGTGCATACTGTTGCTCGAATAGACGGTGGATGGTTGGCTCCCAGTGTTCCTTGTGGAACCCATTCGCATGTGCGAATATGAGTGTCAGCGCTCCTCCTTGTGCCCTGTCATTGTCTAGATTTCGGTTTCCACCCTGTTCCGAGTCTGAGTCCGTCCAGTAACGCCTGGCGCTGACGCGGAAGGGTAAGTGAGGACGAGGATCGAACACGTAGTACTTTGAGAAAACCGTGAAACTCGAGTTAGTGGCACGTTGGCTCATAAGTAGTGACGGTTAAGGTTGAAACGCAGGAAATCATGTGGCGGTTTGTGCATGGGAGAGAAAGAGAATTCACGTGGCGACTTGGCCTCCGGCAGATCTCCTTACCGACACCGAGCTAGCCGTATACTCTTTCCATTCACCCAAAAATACCATGTGGGGAAAGTCTTTGACTGCCATCAAACGACACGTCTTAAGGTTAAATGATGAAATAATCACCGAATTCGAAGAAGCCTACAGCTTTGCTACTACGGTGTCCTGCGTCGGCCTCTCATGAGAATGGGTCAATGAATGCCAAATGACGTCAGCCACGGCATCGGGGTGACTCTGTAAGATCTAAGGTTCTGAGATCAGCGGGAAAATATGATTCAGGTGTACGAGGAATGTACACGTACCATGTGTCCCGCCCCTGGTACCCTTGTTACACTCGCAAATTTCAATATTCCTCCAGAAGCAACATGAAGCACGTCTTCCCGCCACTCTTCTGACCTGTATAATTATGACCAATGATTTTCCATCATGGGACGTGGTTGATGGGCTTTCTGCTCACATGAGGTCCGTGACTGTACCATACGTGATATGTGTTGGAATCTCCTTCAAGAGGTGGGGCAAGTACTTGTATGCAGTAACAGGCGTCGCAAAATCTCGAAATGTTGCCTACCGTTACCCGTCAGCTCTCGCTTCGTAAGATCGATATAAAAGGCTCCAACTTACAGCCTCTTGTTTCTTTGTACACTTGAGCGTCACGCCCTCTTTCAAGTCCGGGTATTCTGCAGTGGGTAACGGTCGAAGACCATGTTTCTGTTCAAAATGAGATTCGTCATACACGACAACGGAAACAATGATGTGAAACTCACAACGAAAATCTTCAAGATGCGTTCGTCCCATGTACTCAATGTTGGTCGTACTTTGAGTGACTGAAGTGCTTCCTTAGAGCTGCGCCAGATATCTCTTCTTCTATTCGTCATATCTGAGAGAGGCGAAAACAAGTTCTGGATATTCACTCCTAACAGGAACGGTTCGATCAGATGTAACGATGAGATTTTCAGCAATGGATGGTACGTGGTCGTTAACATGCTGGGGACGATCTTAGGTGAGCTGTTCATGCAGGAAGTGAGGGCAACCACACGACGCACCTGGTAGGACCTCCCATAGAGTGTCCAACAAGGACGAGTGTTCGCTTGGAGAAATCGACATCCACACCAGTACCTAATCCCGCCAAGAACGCATGGACGCCGCGAGAATGGTTTTCGCATGAAACTAGATACATTTTCAGGTGAATGAAATCAATATCGATCCCCGCAAGAGACAAGAAACTTACATATCTCATCGTATCCCCGCCGGAGGACCTCTTCGTTAAGTATGGCGGAGTCTCCTTGATTTGGCATGTCTATCGACCACATGTCATGGAACCGAACAGCCCTCCGAGTGGCTGCTTGTTGATGTTCGAAAAGCCGCTGAATGGTTAGTTCCCACTGCTCTTTATGAGCTCCGTTTCCGTGCGTGAACACGAGCGTGAGGACGTCCTCCCGAGTCTCGGAAACCGCGTCTGGAAATTCCCCGATCCAATAACGTTTCGCTGCCATTCGAAATGGGAAACGTGGACGTGTATCAAACACATAGCTCTTCGAGCCCAGTGCAGAGGACTTTGGCATAGCGCGGATCAGCGGAAGTGAGAATCCAGCATGCTGTACCACCTACTTATATCTCGATGAGCCGCTGGTCCAGAGGAACCTCATGTAGGACTAGCTCAATGCTCGTCATGCCGTGAAAAATAAGCCACTGTTCGGGTCCGAGCATGTCCAAATTTTCAGCGTAAGTGACATCTGAAGAGTTGAACTTTACTTACGCGCTTTCTCCATTCAGCTTCGGCTTCAGTCTTACTTTATCGAACCGGTATGTCCTTGTCAATGCATTGACTAGCTTAGTACTGGCGACATGATGGTTGCGTGCCAGTCCAGTCTTGGACTCTTGGTCGAGTCCGTGGGAACAACAAGAGCGCTTCCGAGTCCTGGTGGCGCTTCTTGCCACGAAGATCTTACACGAGACTTGCATTTCCATCTTTCTCCAGGTCGGCGGGTTTCATTGCTCTGTGGAGGGATGGTTTTCAGTTATTGAAAATTCGGATTCGGGTCGACCTAGACTCAACGATGGCAAGCACACATGTCTGGGAGCATAAACCCCACGCATTGAGCCGGAGGTGGGAGGGAAGCTGGGAACATCGGTAGCACAGCTGTCTTGGAACAAGTTCGAGCTATGCAGTGCTTATGAGACTTATCCGGTAAGATGCATAGTTGTCATCTACGGTCACAGGGCCTAGTGACGCATCTGAAGCAATCACGGAGGTAATCAATCAATGGGTCATTTGTACGCAGACCTGCCACAATTGAATGTCCTTTCAGTGACCGAAAAGAACCTTTATAATCCGTCGAAAGGACGTTCCTCAGGTTTCGCAATTTCGTTTCCCTGGGGGACTCTAGATAACGATGGGATGCCGTTTGAGCATCAGAAAGACGACGATCGCGATCGGAGGCGTCGAGTGCTTTGAGTGTTGGTCGCAGCACCTTTCTCCAGGTTTATCCACTGACAGTGTTTCTGATACCAACGACCATTCACACAGCAGAAGCAAGGGGAAGAAGGAAAACGTGGCCCAGACCAGCCGGAGGGTGGTCCTCGTCGAGCTCTATGAACAAGAAGGGAGAAACAGTGCATGAAAGCAAACCTGGACCGGGCTCGGACCAGCCGGAGGATTCAGTGTGGCACACAGAGGAGAATGAAGGAACAGTCATCACGAGTACGAGTACGATCTTTGCGGAGATCGCTCACGACGAGGTAGGTATCCGGGCAGTAGATGTCGCTCTTGGCCTTGGGCGAATTCTCGCCGGCTTTTATGCCGTGTTCCATCACAGGGCCTCGAATGGAGGGTTGAAAACAAACGTTTGTCATTGAATCTCGACGTCGTTGAGTGGAATGGTTCAAATCCAATGTAAGATCCACCTTCGCCAACATATCCTAGCCCTAACAGAAGTCACAGTCCGTCCGATCTGTCAGTCATTATCTGCATTGAAGTCCACGGGTCCTTCGAATTCCAGCCAACGTTAGGTCGTGGGGAGGAACTGTGAAAGTTAGACACCACGGTGAAACAACTGCTGGACCGCAATGTAAATAATGTTCGTGAGTGAAATACAGCACTGCACGGGATCGAATGCTTACACGTTAGCAGCATTTTCCTTCTCTCCAAAGGATGGGGATATTATGTCCCCGTGTTCATCCATCTTGGTAACCGTCAAACGGCGGAAGGGCAAGAGCCGTGAGTCATCGACGTCGAGGATCGCTGGCCCGCGTTGCGTAAGTAGAAAACCTTTTCTACGTACAACTCTTGTTCAGTCAACCGCGGAATCCCTTGGAGAGCTGGAAGAGGCTACCAATGACGGTCACAGTGCCCTCGCGTTACCGAAAGCATAGCGAAAGACAGGACCTCTACAGTTCTATCGACCATTTTGGGCGTGCGCTCCACATCCGCCTACTGAATGATCCCTGTTGTGCAGCTGCTCAGTCTAGTCTGGCTATGACGTGATCGATTTACTGCCATGAGGAGTTCTTCCCTCGAGGTTCCTCTTACTTTATATCGCAATACACCTGTCGCGCTTCCTGTTGGCCACCTCGATCGGCCTTCCACGTGATTCAACTGGCCGCGTTGCATTTCGCGCAGTTCCAGAGGCGGGGGTATGAAGCCGATGTAGCCCAGGCTGAATTATTGCTGTATGAAGCAGCGATGTTTGTTTCTGTGCGGGCTCATGAAAATCGAGCTGCAGCCTTCATGCTCCAGCTACATGCAGGACGTAGAGCGAACCTTGTTCGGGCAGATGGCCGATCGGTGGAACAGGCTGTAGGCTCACGTTTAACGGATGACAATTCATGGGCTCTAAGCGTCCAGTTGTTGAATGGTTCGGTAACCTTGAGGACCTATAACTAGTTCGCTTTTAGAAGCATCGGTCAGGACTAGTAGGAATCCCGTGTCTTCGGTCAGCACCGGGAATGCATACCGGATATACACGACATACGTGTCTGGTATCCCCAAGCGAGCACCTCTTCATTCAGCACTACTGCTTCACCATGATTCGGCGCGTCAAGGGTCCACATATGCTGGATCCGAAGTGGACATCGTTCCTGTGCATACTATTGCTCGAATAGACAGTGGATGATTGGCTCCCAGTGTTCCTTGTGGAACCCGTTCGCATGCGCGAATATGAGTGTCAGTGCTTCTCCTTGTGTCCTGTCATCAGCCAGATCTCAGTTTCCACCCTGTCCCGAGTCTGAGTCCGTCCAGTAACGTTTGGCGCCGATGCGGAAGGGTAACTGAGGACGAGGATCGAACACGTAATGCTTTGAGAAGACCATGAAACTCGAGTTAGTAGCACGTTGGCTCATGAGTAGTAGCGGTTAAGATAGAAACGTGGGACATTGTGCCACGGTTGGGCAAGGGAGTGAGGGAATTCCCATGGCGACTTGGCCTCCGGCAGCTTTCTTTACCGATACTGAGCTAGCCGTGTACTCTTTCTATTTGTCCAAAATCTCGTGTGGGGAAAACCTTTGATTGCCATCAAACGACATAGAACAACACGTCTCAGGGTTAAATGATGGAATAATCACCGAGTTCGAAGAAGGCTACAGCTTTGCTACTACAGTGTCCTTCGTCGGCCTCTCATGAGAATAGGTCAGTGAGTGCCAAATGACGTCCGCCACGGCATCGGGGTGACTCTGTAAGATCTAAGATTCTAGAGATCAGCGGGAAAATATGATTCAGGTGTGCGAGGAATGTACACGTACCATGTGTCCTGCCTCTGGTACTCTTGTTACGCTCGCAAAATTCGATATCCCTCCAGAAGCAACATGGAGCACGTCTTCCCGCCACTCTTCTGACCTGTATAATCATGATCAGTGATTCTCCGTCATGGGGGTGGTTGATGGGCTTTCTACTCACATGAGGTCCACGACTGTACCGTACGTGATATGTGTTGGAATCTCCTTCAAGAGGTGGGGCAGGTACTTGTATGCAGTAACAGGCGTCGCAAAATCTCGAAATGTTGCCTACCGTTACCCGTCAGCTCTCGCTTCGTAAGATCGATATAAATGACTTTAACTTACGGCCTCTTGTTTCTTTGTACACTTGAGCGTCACGCCCTCTTTCAAGTCCGGGTATTCTGCAGTGGGTAACGGTCGAAGACCATGTTTCTGTTCAAAATGAGATTCGTCATACACGAGAACGGAAACAATGAAGGAAACTCACAACGAAAATCTTCACGATGCGTTCGTCCCATGTACTCATTGTTGGTCGTACTTTGAGTGACTGAAGTGCTTCCTCAGAGCTGCGCCAGATATCCCTTCGTCTATTCGTCATATCTGAGAGAGGCGAAAGTAAGTTCTGTACATCCACTCCTAACAAGAACGGTTCGATCAGATGTAACGATGAGATTTTCAACGATGGATAGTATGTGGTCGTTAACATGCTGGGGACGGTCTTAGGTGAGCTGTTCATGCAGGAAGTGAGGGCAACCACACGACGCACCTTGTAGAACCTCCCATAGAGTGTCCAACAAGGACGAGTGTTCGCTTGGAGAAATCGACATCCACACCAGTACCTAGTCCCGCCAAGAACGCATGGAGGCCCCGAGAATGGTTTTCGCATGAAACTAGATACATTTTCAGGTGAATGAAATCAATATAGATCCCCGCAAGAGACACGAAACTTACACATCTCATCGTATCCCCACTGGAGGACCTCTTCGTTAAGTATGGCAGAGTCTCCTTGATTTGGTATATCTATCGACCACATGTCATGGAACCGAACAGCCCTCCGAGTGGCTGCTTGTTGATGTTCGAAAAGCCGCTGAATAGTTAGCTCCCACTGCTCTTTATGAGCTCCGTTTCCGTGCGTGAACACGAGCGTGAGGACGTCCTCCCGAGTCTCGGAAACCGCGTCTGGAAATTCCCCGATCCAATACCGTTTCGCTGCCATTCGAAATGGGGAACGTGGACGGGGATCAAACACATAACTCTTCGAGCCCAGTGCAGAGGACTTTGGCATAGCGCGGATCAGTGGAAGTGAGAATCCAGCATGCTGTACCACTTACTTATATCTCGATGAGCCGCTGGTCCAGAGGAACCTCGCGTAGGACTAGCTCAATACTCGTCATGCCGTGAAAAATAAGCCACTGTTCGGGTGCGAGCATGTCCAAATTTTCAGCGTAAGTGACATCTGAAAAGTTGAACTTGACATAAGCGCTTTCTCCATTCAGCTTCGATTCCACGGCCTTACTTTATTGAATCGGTATGTTCTTGTCAATGCATTGACTAGCTCGGTACTGGCGATATAATGGTTACGTGCCGGTCTATGCTTCTGCGTTCAAGTCTTGGCCGAATCCGTGGGAACAATAAGGGCAGCATTATTTTGAGACAATCTGAAATGGGAGACTGGGACGTGGATCGAATACGTAGTTTCTCGAGTGCACAAGGAAGGAGGCAGGTGTCCGAGTCATGGCACGAAGGCAGAGTGACCTGGGGAACAATGTTCCCAAAACGTCTCGCTGAGGACGCCTATATGTATCCCAAGAACCAGCAACGAGGAAGACCGGAGAACAGTACTTTTCGCAGTACGGACCTCACATCTCAGCCGCAAGCAAGTCTGCTCCTCACTACCATATCGCGTTGCGGTGCCGACCATCAGACCGAGTATATTCAGCACGCTCCACTGCGACGAAAACACGGACCTGGCCGAACATATGAGAGAGGTACCTTTTAGATGCAATCGCGGGACGTACGACCTTTTCGCAAGTACAAGCGATTCCCTTACTAATGGCATGACATGCTTCAGATAGGCAGCGAGGCAACTGTTTCGGAGTGGCGAGTTGACAGAGCTGGGGGAACGTACGATTTCCAACCTAGTTTCATCAGCTTATCTAGGCCCATTGGAGTGTTCAAACTAGATTGGTTGAACAGATGACGGTCACTGGCAGCTGCGTGGGAGCTTGAGAGTCTTACTACCTTCGTTTGTTTCGTCATCTCGTGAACATCTGTTTTCAAGTTTCACTCCTGCCAACGTATGCTGATCGCGAATATTCCGCCCCTTTTGCGTCAACTGGCGAAGAAATTTCACTTGAAATCCGCGAGAGGAAGAATCGGGAAGATGAAGAACCTCGTCGCGTGACCAACCCATGCAAAGCTGCAACGGTTACAGGTTCTGGGCTCTGCTCAACTGGTACTACAGGCGCAAGTCTAACGGTCTAGACGAAACTTCAACCACCCTATCTTTACGCACCTCGTTCGCCCATGGGCCCCGGTATACAAAAGACTGACTCTGTACCCCCCACGATACTCCGAGGGACCTCGTACCACGTGGAATTCCGGCTCCGTTACTAGTATGAAGTTTGAAGCTTTGAAGTTTCTCGGACTTGTCACTTGATCGACTCAGCATCGAGACTTGCACGCCCGACACATCGGATTCTGCTTCACCTTTGGAAGCCTTCATCTTGGCTTCCGATTCTCCCGCACACAACACCAATCTCCCCCACTGCACTCAGTGGCGGCACTTTCTGCATGTCCACCGTGTTCTTGACTGTTGTCGTACCCAGCTCTAGCGAGCATGGCACCAATGGGAACGTGATAGGAGTCCACGGTCGTGTTCAGTCACGAATTAATCTCATACACCACTATAAATGACATGCCAGAGCGCCACGTTCCTACGACTGGACCATGCAAAAGTCGACGAAAAATGAAAAAAACCAACAGCGACCCGCGAAAATGGAACAAAAATGCAACCAACTGACCACAGCCCACATCCGCATCTCCCTCAACACTCCAACGAGGGACACACACATGTCGACAGTGGGCACGTGTCACAATCTGTCCACCCTAGATGTCACTGCATGCGTCAAAGACCACCCAAAGAAGAGGCACCAAGGTGACTCCGCTTCATATCAGGTACTCAGCACTCGCTGAGTCGCTGCGCGTTTCAACTTGAGGCTACCGAAATTGGTCTCCAGTATCCTGGAGTGTGCGGGAGGCTGCGTGCCTGTATCCGCATCTCTCACACAGCAGAGCGCGACACTGCAAGCTGGTTGTTGTCGCAACAGTGACGGCGTTCGATCGCACGATTCCGGGCTGATCGATGATCTTGTGTGCACCTTTGCGTGTACAAGACAAAGCCCGTCAGCAAGCTGGACACTCCGTTTCAAAGCCAGCAGCACATACCCCTACGGTCACCAGGGCATATCCCGAATGTCGGGTCCATCGGGTCTTGTGTTTTCCGCAGACGCTCGATCAGCAGCCCCCTCCGCGGTGTCCCAGTAGCCAAGGCACGAAGGGCGTATTTTGTCGCGGTATCCACTCGGGTAGGGTTGCGCGCCCACATCGCACCAGGCTTACATTCTGAGTCTGGATCCGTTCCTCGGGGGCAGTGCCGCGCCATCCTCTAACCACTGCGCAAAGTCCGCGTGCTACCTGTTTGCTGGGGACCAGTGGTCCTGGCTGGCCCACTGGTTGGTGGAAACACGCAAGCATCCCAGGTCGGGCGCAACCTGCGGAGGTCGGTTATTGGGCGGACAATGCTACTCTGTAGGATGCATCGTGCGCATCGTCAACAAATACGCGTGCGACCGTGACCAAAACAAAAAGCAAATACCTACTCAAAGAGTAGGGCCTGGAAGAACCCGGTCTACGTCGGGTCCGTCTCGACGAATGCGCTGTCGATTCCGGGCTGCGGGATACAACGTGCACATCGTCAGCAAAGACGCGCTCAACTCCAAACAAGGTGAACGCTTACGATTAGCCTTGAAGAAACAAGTACGCAGAGTCATCATCGAGTGGTGCATATGCTTAGCCCAACAGTCCACAGCGAGGACGAGAAGTGTTTTATGCGGAGTCGCAAGGTCGCCGAGCGTGGTCGCGGGCAACGATGCTCACAGCAGAGAAAGAGAAGGAGACGACAAGAGTGAGTGAAGAGGAGGGGGGGGCTGGCGATGATCTCCCCCATGGACATCCCCCCCTCTTATATCTCGGGGAAGACTCGTTTGGAATTCAGACCTGACTCGGAGGCACCTACTGGTACGTCATCGAGGTGCAATTCTGGTGACGAATTACGCGGGGTTTGGGTATTGGCATTCTGTGTCGAGGATGATCTGATCAACGGCGGAGACGTCAAACAAGGGCGGAGCGGCCTTGTCGGAATCTACTCCGATCAGTATGATAACTTTGGTATTCTGGGAGCTGATCGCCAGGACGTAGTAAACAAACTGATGCCATTCATACTGATGGAAGCAGTAGTAGCAGGAACGACTTTCTTCTTACATAGGGGACTGCCTAGGGGAGACTGACTGACGGACAGACTTGTCCCCTCTGGCATTGTCATTCAAGATACATACTTATCTTGGATAATTGGTACCACTGTCCCGAGTCGCTCCCCACAAAGAAAAGACGAGTTTCACGTGCACCCTAGACGAGTTAATCCCCGGCCCATTAAACTCAAGATCGTGGATATCACAACCACGCCAATGTTGTCCGGCTCTGAAACCACCACTGCATGGACGAATCATGGAACGGTACCAAGTGGCACGTATAGGTACACTGGCGGCATGAAGCGAGGTTCAAATAACATCAGACAAGCTCATGTATCTCCATCCCCACTGTAATCGGCAACAGAAAAGGCCAGAGAACCAAGTTAGCTCACATTTCAGTGTCCATCTATCGAGCATATCAAACACGCTCGAATTTCTTCACTTTTCTCCTGGTTCCATTGGGAAGCACGATAAACTCGTTGGGCAAACGTTGACATGTCAATGATGTTCTCCGAACTCTCGACAACGCCAACCCAGGTATCCTCGTTCAATGCGAAATACACATTGGTAAGCATCTGGTAAGATACATAAATTATTTGCAGTGAAGTAGAAGCGTCAGTTGAAACAAAAAGAGGGCTATAACGTATGTATCCAAGAATGCTCTCTAAAAAAACGTAGCAACCGATCGTGACCACCAAGAACAAGCGGAAAAAAGGGGTACGCAAGGTACCATGTCATTAGATGTTGTTCACAAGTTCTGCGCTTCGCTTCTTGATCTGCTCCAACGGCCATCTTTCGCCGTGCCCGTGCTTGAGATCAAGGATGTCGCCCAGCTCGTCGCACGCTTCAAGGATCGTGTCAATGTCATCCTTGGTGTGTGCCGCACTGACGCAGAACCGCACACGAGACGTGACGAGTGGGGTCGCGGGGTACGCGACGACAACGACAACTATCGGCGTTTGCCGAACGCGCATCATCCGTGCAAAGGTGGCCATTTTACCAGGGTTGTAGATCAGAAGGGGAACGATGGGGGAGAATGGGTGACCATAGGTGATGAAGCCAAGCTTCTTGAGGCCCACGTGGAGGTACCGCGAATTGAAAGCCAAGCGGCGGATGCGCATGCGAGCCTCCGAGCCGTCTGCGAGAGCGGGAGGAAGAGATATCCATGAGGGAATCGCCGAAGCAGGTGCCATTCCTGGATGGACATCGTCTTCGGTGGACCTGAGAGTGGAAACAGAACTCGATGGCGACAACGTCAAAGCGGCTTTAGAAGTGACCGGAGGGGGAGCGACACCCATGATACTGGCCATGCTCGAGATGACCTGGGTAAGGACAGGGGGCGACATTGCCTCTGCGTACATGCCGGAATATCCACGGACACGAAGAGCGTCGATGAGATGTTTTGGGCCAGCAATGTAACCCCCAGCGGAGCCAAACGACTTGGTAAATGTTCCCATGAGAACATCCACAGATCGAGGAGGGATATTGAAGTAATCGCAGACACCGCGACCATGAGGACCAAGGGCGCCAATAGAGTGCGCTTCATCAACAAACAAGTAGAACTGGGCGAGTCTGTCAGCCGATGTAAACCCGCTACTTGATAAATTTTCACCTTGTACTTCTTCTTAAGTTCGATAATCTGAGGCAGGTTCACCAGGCTCCCCTCCATACTGTAAAGACCTTCGACGATAAGCAGAATCTTCTTCCACGGACGGTGAGTCTTGGGTTGACCTTGACTGATCACTTCCCGAAGTAGCAATTCGAGACTCTGCATGTCGTTGTGTTTGAACATCCGGACCTGCGCACCACTAGTCCGCACACCAAAGCGGATAGAGGCGTGGTTAAGCTCATCGGAAATGACCAGGGACCCCTTGCCTACTAAGGCAGGTATGAACGTAGAGTTGGTTGCGAATCCCATTGAGCTGATCAATGCATCCTCCATGCCAACGAAACGCGCGACGAGAGCCTCGCCAAAGAGATGGAACTCGTTCGAACCGCCTTCCAAGCGGGCACCACAGGCTGCAATGCCATACCGCTTGATCGACTCCTCCACCGCATCGGCGCAACCACCGCGTGCCTGTGCAAATCCGAGATAATTGTAAGAAGAAATGTTGAGAGCGCGTGTTTTCGTGCCAGGGTATATCTGAGTGTAATTGCAATCCTCCGAGTATCGGTCATAAACAAGGATAGTGCGTCCAGCAACGCCGGTGACGGGATGGGAAAAACAATCATCCATGCGACGCTTGAGCCGGCGAGTGTAAAAGGAATCGAAATCTGAGTTCAGAGGTGCATAACCCTAGTTTGTGCATATGAGAGACGCCATTTCCACGCAACAGGACACATACGTCGTAAGGCATGAGATGCATGAAGCGCTGCTTGGAGAAACGCTTTCCAAAGAAATCACGAAGGTGACCAAAGACAATGAGCATGAGGTAACTGAGGTACGTCGTGATCAGGATGTAGTAGGGGGGTTCTTCTATTTCGTGCTCAGTAACTGGTTTGTCGGGGTTGTGTTGGGAGACACAGCGATAGCTCTCGTTGGCGCAGTGGCCAAACTCCGTGTGAACGGTGGTGAAAACTTGTTCAGAGGTGGGAGGGGTGCGGGGGTACGCGAGGC
This sequence comes from Xanthoconium stramineum, assembly GCA_038090315.1. NCBI lineage: Eukaryota > Fungi > Basidiomycota > Agaricomycetes > Boletales > Boletaceae > Xanthoconium > Xanthoconium stramineum. Next base: position 1,890 of record JBBPMO010000902.1, on the reverse strand, counting down.
CAGAGCTGTCGTCGCACTCGTGAAGAACGGTGTCCTCTGAGGAACTCGTGATGGAGGACGACGTCGACAATGCGGGTGTCGATGCGGGGGAGATGTCGTGGCCGCGGGCACGAGAGTCGGCTTCGTGCACCGCCGAAAGGTAGGAGGCGGCGGTTGCCATGGATGGGAGCTGACCGAGGGACCTTTTCTTCTTGGATATGGGTGAAGACGGACTGAGTGCGATAGGGGACGGCATGTTGAGTTCGCCAGTCGCCGTGCAGCTCGACGACGACGAACAAGTTGAATACAAAGTCATTTTACCGATGTCACGCCAGTATTAATAAAACGTCAGATTACCTCAGCAGTCAGCACCACACAAAAACTTTTTCCCCAACTTTGGGGGTTCTGTCTGACAAACCCATCATACTTGTCTATCACGGCTGTTTGACAGTACTCGGTGTTTCCTTTTTCTGTTACATGGCGAGAACAGAGACTGGCATTTGACAATCAGATACCATCCTTGATCACACGCAACACGACTTCTGGTGAGAGTTGGTGGTTAACCGACGGCCACGCGTTCGAGGCTACAGTGTGAGGTGTGAAACAGCTCAGACTCGGCACTGCCGCACACGGAGACAACTTGGATCCGATTTTAGATCCATCAAGTCCTGTGACGGGAATCGTGATCCTCATTCCGAATCTGAGTCGATGTTGTTGGGAGACAAACAAAACCAAAGATGCCACAGGGAGATTGCGCCATCTCTAAAGCCTCCTATAAAGCGTGTTATACCATCTTGTACATATTTCCGAGAGAACCTTTCTCAGTGACTCAGGTAAATGGGAAATCTGAGTCAGCGACTTGTGTCGTACCAACTTGCCGAATCGCACTCGTACACGTCTTGGTCAGCGATCAAGTCCACCCGTCAGGGAATACCGCGGGAATAGCGAGCAAAGGAGAGTACGGAAGCAGGCCCCGTCTTCGTGATGGCTCTCGATTTTGATATTGATCATCAACCCTGGAGCCTTCTAGGTTCTGAAGAAAACAACCCCGACGCTGTGAGGACGCGCGCGCAACCGAGGAACCGAGAAACACTCTGGCTCCTTCGTCCGCTGCGAGTATCATCTTGTTCCCACTGACTATATGGACTGACTACATTATCACATCGTTAGCACTACCATAGGAGGAGACGATGATGCCAACGATGCATTCAAGACGAGGATAATAAGTTCGATGGTACGTTAGACCAAGAAGTGCGCCGTCGGTGTGTCATCGACAGCAGTATAGGCCGGTAGAGCGGTAGATTTCATAAGCAATTACGGCTCACCCAAACAACCCGAAAGGGTTCGGGCTGCCCGGTTGGCCCGCTGGCTTCTGCTGAGAGGAAGCCACCTTCTCCCCACCCGTCTTTCCCCCAAGCTACTGATTAGCCTGTTACGGGTCGCGCACGCACACCCCCTATGGTTACCGCGAGACACACTCCCTGCGAGGCGATTGCCCAGGACGTGGTCACTGTCCAGACATACCGGTGAGCAGTCACTGCCTTGCCTACTCCCCAGACGTCGCGGCTGGGAGCTCCCTAAACAGCACCGGAAGGATGTCGGTTGGGGTAGTGGTCAACCCCCCTGACGTCTCTCTCCCACTCTACAGCTAGCTGCAAAATTGTAGGCTACATTTCTGTTCCTTCGATGAGTAGAATTTTTGTTTATACGTAGCACGGAACCAAATAAAACTAACCCGAGTATGATGATATCGATTACAAACCAGTGTGACCTGACTGTGACCTGACCAGTTGGTCGATGTTCAGAAACAACGTCTACTAGTGCCATGACCTTTGCTGTGCTCTCGACTACTATGCCTTATCGACACATCTCGCCAGCTGCAAAAGAGCAGATTATAGCCATGGCTGCTCA